>BGPR01053832.1:0-10326 GCA_013235015.1 Araneus ventricosus | reverse complement strand
AGAAATAATACACCCCTTTTAATTTCGTTAAAATGATTTTGTTGGACGTTATATCACGGGATTAAAAGAAGAATTTATACACTTTCAACAATACATTTTTTTATTTCTGTCAGCGTCAATTTTTTATTGTTATTGTAACAATGCTCTTTAAAGTAAACGACTTCAACAATTAAATAAATTTTGAATTGCGCTGTAGCAATGAAAAGTATTGTTATAAAGTATCCGAAACAATGAAAAGTATTGTTGTGAATTAGTTTTTAATTAATATCTTTTTCACTAATTAAAATTTCGATATTTAAATGGCCGAAATGGATTCCTTGAATTATTCCCCATCTTTTGGTACTTTCCGCGCGCTTCTCTGTTCGGCGGTTCGTGAGAAGATAGAAGGACATACATACGTTTGTTTACCTTCGAATTTTAATAGGATAGATAACAAGACACAACAATAATAACAATATCTGAATAACAAGAGTGTAATTAAATATTTTTGACATAAATTTCATTAATCTCAGGTTACTCTTTAACCTTGTTTTTCCCTTCCTTTCCTCTTAAAAAATATCAGCGACTTTATCATAATTTAAATCATCTAGTGTAGAATTTTCTATACAGAATGGTAATAAATTGTTTAATTCATTCTGAGAAATTGTATCTCTTAAATAAGTTGTCTTCTCTTTCAGCAAAAAAAGAAGGACATTAATTTTATGAATTTTTAGCACCAATTTTTAAGTATACTCTTAAAATAGTTACATAACTGCTGTTTCCGTGCGATATGTTTACATCGAATTACCGTATTGTTTTTAAACTTATAAGCTAAATTATGGCGTTAATTCATTTATAGACGTTTTAACTGGAAACAAAAATAACCATAAACACTTCAAGCATCCTTGGATTTCTTAAATGAATCAATATAACACATTTCCAAGAGAGAAGGTGGCATCTGATTACACAGAATAATAGTATAGCTGTTCAAGAGTAGCAGAATAATAGTATAGTTTTCTCTGTATAGCAGAGAAAACAAAACAGTTAATCCTTTGCACTCCAGTTACACGTGTGAATGTAAGGATTGAGTTAGCGATTTATGAAGCAAAAAAATATTGTTATTAATTTGTTTCAATTCCTAAAAATTAATACATGTATAGCGTGTTTTCTATATATTGGACATGTTTGACATGATGAAGTTATTTACAAAAATACTAATTTTATTTACAACGCAATAAAGAAAAGTAAACTATTTAAAGAAGACATATTTAAATGCGCAGTTATCGTTCATTAATGGCGGACAGAAAGTAAAAACAAAATAATAACGAATTTAAAAGTTAAAGCATACAATAGAGTAGTTTCGATCCTTGCTCTGCTGAATGATGATTAGGGATGGAGGTTATTGCAAAAAACCGGTTTAACCCGGCGGTTAAAACCGCTCAAAATAACAAGGTTTTTTTTAAAAGCACGTCTATGGACAAAATTTTTTATTAATAATAATATACAGTAAATAATTATTAATACAATAATTAATTAATGTAATTAGTAATGATTATAAATAAGTAATTAATACGTAATAATAATAAATGAGTAATTATTGCGATAAGTAAGTATTATAGACAAAACCTTTCATTAACATTGTTTTCACAAGAAATTAATTCAGTGCCAATATTTATCATCTAATCTGCTAATAAAGACTCTTTCAGCAATGTGTTGATCCGTGAGTCAACACCTCTCATCGGAAACAACATCATTCAATGGAGATACTAATCTTACGACGCCACAGAAGTTCCGACTAAAGATAAATATTTTTTGGATACAAAAAAGACGCCGTTTGCAGACACTTTTTTTATTAGTATTGTTTTTGCAGGAAATCAATCCATTGGCCAATATTTATCTGTTCATAAAGACTCTTTCAGTAATCCGCCAACCAACAGACGCCTCGAGTAAGCGGTTGTCGGTGATTCGCCTAAGATGATGAAATTTAAAGATTTATAACTTGGTAAATTCTAGTCTAGTCCAGTGGTAGGCAAACTAATTAGTCAAAAGAGCCAAAGATCATCAGTACAACGATTAAGGTTTATTTTGAGAGCCAAATTTTTTTTCAAAAACCATGTTCTTAGGAGTCGGTTTAAATTAGCTACGAAAGTTAAATAAAACCAGATATAATAATATTGTTGTGAAAGTCTTACTGTGGGCGTATGGTGTAAACAGTTCAACACGCAGGATAATAGAGAATGAAGGTTTATTTACAAATATGCAGGAAAACAAGTAGCACAGGTACAGGAAACAATAGTTCTTGCACAGATTATCAATATAAACAGACAATTCACAGGTAATAACAGTTCAGCACTTTGTTAACTAACAACACAAACAGTCAGCAAATAACTAGTAACGACAATAACTGCACTTTCAATAGAGCTCAGCTCACCAGCTTCCTAGCTCGCACTGCGGACGAAGCTCTCAAGTCGTTCCCAATGGATCAACACTACAGCTGGGCGTCTAACAGCTTACTATCTCGCACAGCGGTTAGAACTCTAAAGACGTTCGCACTCCAAGGCGATCCTAGTCGATCAACACTACTCCCGTCATCCAAGCGCTCTCCTTATATAGTTCCCCCGGCAGGCCGTGACGTCACATGAAATTATCTAGTACAGTCAAGCTTATCTTCTCTCCTAATGGAAATATCGAGAAGATTCCAGCACCTTTGAGATCCCATATTTCGTCGCCAAGGTCGGGGAACCAGGCGTGACTGCTGCTAGTCATCCCATACTTATTCCTGTAAAACTCTCTTCTCAACCATAAGACTCACATTGCTGGAAAGCGACTTTCCATGTTTGTAACAATATTTTTTATTGACAAAAAATAGTTTTTACATTAAAATAAAAATATTACAAAACGTGCATTTAATGTGAACAATGACCTCCTTGGAAAGTTTGGATAGGCCAGGTTTGAATGTCGTTGTTTTTAATTTCAAGCAGTATTCCAGGTTCTCATCAATAAGACGATTTCTCAGTTTACTTTTGATAAGGTTCGTAGTGGAAAAGGATTGTTCGCATAAATATGTGGAACCAAAAAGTGAAAGAACAGCAAATTCTAGTTTTTTTAACTGATCATATGAGTCAGAAATACTATCCCAGGTGTTGAAAATCATCATGTCTTCCTTCTCTAGGTCTTTCAAAGCAGACCACTGTAGTACTGTGTACTAAGTACTTAGTACTGTGAACTAAGATCACATTAATTTTTTTTCCATATCAGTATTAAGGCGTTCAAATTTGGAGCTTCATAATTCTTTGTTCTTTAACTCCAGTAATGCTGTGAAGTTATAGCATATTAAAATTTCATCAGATCGTATAGTGGTATTTAAGTTTAAACTAATTCCTTTTTTTTTTGCTTTGACAAACTATAAAAATTTATTAATTATTATAGCATTTTAGACTTACAAACTATCAAATTATTCACTTCACAGTAACACCAAGCTATTATATATATATATATATATATTACCAGGCCAATTCCTTACTCAATTGTTCTAGGCTAAATAAATGCACACTGACTAAATGAGCTATGGAACATATTTATTATAATGAAAATTCTGGATTAAACAAGGTTAGCATAAATAAAAGAAAAGATGAAGTCGATCGACCAATAAGCTTAAATCTAAGGATAACACCTTCACAATGTACATTACTCCTGATACAACCTCTGTTGACATTAAATGTACTGATCAACCAATATACAAATTCATAAAAGAAATATACATATGTACTTAGATGCACAAGGCTGCACTAGATATGTTCATTACGTTATGCCGACGTAAATAGTTTATTTTGAGATGAATTCCTTTCGTACGCTTACCAGTACCAAGAGAGTACTATGCATTCTAGTAGTACACTTTAGGCTTTGCTGACGTAAATTAGTCTACTAGTATCAAGAAAATTCTATGCATGTTCAGCCACGTGGGCTTGTTTTGAGCAATAGTCTTTTTTTAAGTAGAATTAATACAGAGTTCACTTTTATCTTTCAATATACGGCCTTTAGTATGACTAACGTAAATAAAAGGAATATGGAATGTCTACTTATCGTTTGGATGCACATCAATCGAGAAGAACTCAGCACAGGGCTAACTTTGCCGAGGAAAAAAAATAGGCTTCGTCATTCCATACATCATGGCTGCCTCTCCCGGGGCCTTCATTCTGTCCACACAAATTTCATAAAAATTCACTGGGCGTCCGCTCACCACCCCTCTTGAAGCCCAGAACCAGGAGGGAAAAAAACGTTCACCTCCTTCGTTGAAGTTCAGCACCCCCAAGAGCCCCCGTCTCACCCCTTCTTCCAATCAAAATGCCCGCTTTCCTACGTCACAGGCAGTCACGTCACTTCCCTTTCGAATGTTCTCCAAAGTTCAGGACAGGACCAGATATTTCATCACCCCACAGTAAAATTTCGTTATCCATCGGTATTTTCTCTTCAGCGTGACTCAGCAATTTCCACTGGGGACAATGCTTCGCGGTGAAACCACCCAGAGCAGGGGCAAAAATAAGGGAACACATTTCATCTCCTTTCCTTTTTCATCTTTTGACATAAACAAATTCTAGTTTCACACACACAGGAATTTTATACAATTAAATCACTATTTAAATAAAGCATAAAATGACAAAAATAGAATTATTTTTAAAAAAAATCTCTTAAGCGATAAGATATTCAAATGTTAGATGAAAGAACAGACTTTGAATGTTTTGATTAAATGCATTAGGAAGAAGGAAAAATAATTGAAGTTAACAATAAAAAGGTTAAGTTGTTAATTTAATTTAAATGTTGTGGGACAACACAACAGTAATTGCATTTCAGAAACCGCCAATGTCAATATAAAAGGGAGAAAAATTCAATTTTGTTACGTCAGCACTGAGAGGTTTTTTAACAAAGGCTAACTTTGCTATGCTATTTCTGAATTCCTGAACCTCCCTTCAAAAGCTTCCTTCATATTTAAAATTGTTGTTTTAAAATAGTAAAAGTCAATTACCCAGTTATTTTCTTTCCTATGTTTCCTCAGATTGGGAAAATGAATCAATGTCTCTCTTTCAAAATCTTGATCAAAAAGGCATAATTTGTTTCCGAATGAAATAACCTCTTCCAACATCGAAAAAACTATGTTTCCATCGAGGGGAATATGATGTTTCTCCATGCATTCAATGATAGCATTTGCAATATACTCGCCACGTGTTTGACTTTTCAATGACAATAATCCTAAAAGTTCTTCTTTAGGACCTGTAGACAAAATAAATCGAACAAAAAGTGAAACTTGCGCTGTGTCATTTAGGTCACAAGCTATTCATCAAAAAGCTGAAACCAATTTCAGAACTTCGATTTGCTGATTGGTTATATTCGAAGACATTTTGACTGTTCTATCTTTTACTATTTTAGCAGACAATGGTAACTCTTTAAATTTTTTCAGAATTTCTGCCTTGTTTTCAAAATCCCGGAATAGCTCTTCGGATGCATTTGTAAAACAACTTTTGATGTAGTATTCACCGTCTGGTTTGCCTCTTTGAGCAATCTCTTGACTAACAGTA
The DNA here is from genome assembly GCA_013235015.1 of Araneus ventricosus. Taxonomy (NCBI): domain Eukaryota; kingdom Metazoa; phylum Arthropoda; class Arachnida; order Araneae; family Araneidae; genus Araneus; species Araneus ventricosus. The sequence continues at coordinate 4,774 of BGPR01053832.1, read as the reverse complement.
AAGCTTGCAATATTGACATTGTTGGAAGATTGCACCCAATAATTAAATACAGAGCTTGATTTTCCTTGACAGTTCCGAAGTGCCTCAACTGCTTTCTTCCTCTCATCACCGGTGGGATATTTACAGCAAAATGACGCGTGTTTAGTTGTAAAGTGTCTCTCCAGGTTTGATTTCTTGTTATGTGCCAGTTTTCTTGAAAAATAAGACAGGTCGGAAGGCCATTTGAGTTTTACATAAACGCGAACGATTCAGTCCATTCAACCTTAAATTCTCGTTTTTAGTCCTCTGTTTTCCTTTGCTTCTTCTTTGCGTCCATGACAAATAGGCGGCACCTAAAAACATGCTTCGTCTTATAACAACAAATGCAGCAACATAAAGTCATAACAATTTATTAAATTGAATAGGCCGTCTTAACAAATTTGAGCGCCCTGCGCTAAAGTAGTTAGCGCCCTATCTGAACTGTAAACAGGAATTTGAGTTATATCCACTCATAAAACTCTCAATATACTGTTCAGCAACGGATTCCGAGACTACCACTTTTGGACGCTTTTACAGCGGAAAGGGGTGTCACAGGCAATGAGTCATATGAGTGCATTTCCGGAGTTCTTTGTTAGATCACGCTCAGTAAAATGCAAACATCATCCTTCCATTCTTCACTTTCCCCCTATTTTAACGAAAATAAATCCTTCCGGCGCATGCGCAAAAGCGCGGAGGGTTTCCGAATCCGTTGCTAAACAATAAACAGTATACAGTAAAACTTCGATCAACCGTCAGTTTATGTTATCCGTCATCGTCTAAAAAAATCTAATCCGTCATTTCTGTACATTACTATATTAAAGTTTATATTAATCGTTTTGTAAAATTAAATACAACATGTATGTATTCTTCACTTTTAAAGGATTTTATTCTCCTTTTCGTCCCAAGCCAGCAATTGAAAAAATGACGTTAGTTCACATATGCATTGAGATATTTCTGCTATCCATCTGTTCGATTATCCGCCACAGCCCAGGTTCGGACGGTGACGGTTAATTGAAGTTTTACTGTGTTTGCATTTAAAATAATCACACTATACTTTGAAAATTGTAACATGAGTCGTTCAGAAGCCAAAACGGACAAATCCATTTATTGATGTCTTTTGGTTTTTATAAATTTTGATGTAATTAATAACATTATTTTAATTATTAAAGAATTCACTCGTTGCTTCATTAGAATACTTTATATATTTTCACTAATCAAATTAATAAAGCAAAAATTTTTTAATTATTGTATTAAAAAACATGAATTTTTTCAAATTTTTTTCTTCTGGACTTATCCGCATTGGCTTCTGAACGACTCATATAACATATAATATTCTTTAATACACCGCTCTGCAATGTTATTAATGAACTAAATCTGATGTACGATTATGATAGTAGGCATCAGCATAGAGATTATTAATAAATGTAGGTAGATTCTATCACACGCAAAATTTAAAATTTCCTCACTAATTGTCTCTATATGCATATTTTTTTATTGATATGCGTGTTTATGTAGCATTACGAAATCGATGGCTATGTTTGTAGAAAATTCTTTTGGTTTCAATAAATGGTCGGAAGAGAGGTAGGGGGTGCTAGGTAGGGTTGCTGTGATTGGGCGAAGCTGATGCCTGTGGGTTGCGCTGGCTACGGTTTTGGTTGACGTTGTGAATCTTGGGCCTCTTGGAGTGTGTGTGGTGGCTTCATAACTCTGTATCCAACCAAGCCGATGAGATAACTCTAGTAGTTATAGGTATCGGGGGTGCAGGGTGGTGTTATGTCTAGTTACAGCCCTGACAATATTTTTACTTCCAACATATCTAAAATCATAATTAAATATATTTTGGTCCAAAATTAAAATAAAATCAGTAGTAAATTTTAGGTGAGGTAAAAAGTAGTAAATTTAAGGTGTCCTTGGATCAATATCGCACCTGGGCTACAGCCCAATTAGCCCATTGGATAAGAAGGCACTGTAAATTGATGCAAAAAAGACACGTACAGAAGCAACCGGGACAGCGAAGACAGCAAAAAGAGATGAAGCCCAATGCTTGGTGGATGGAGAAGCAGAGAAACTGCAACGCTGTGGATTCTTTCACGGCATGTCTTTCGAGGCTAGCTCTTGCCTGGATTGGGACTGTTGTCGAGGGTAAACGGAACTCTGTTCACTGAGACGATTGCGACAATGGGAGGGCTGTTGTGGATGAACTGCCCAGCAGATGGCACATCCGATGGTATAACTTTTGATGAATTAATTAATTGAAAAATTAAGTTTAAATCACAAAAGAAACTCACCCGTAAGTAATCGAAATCTATTCGTAGCAGAGCCGCACTCAAATAGCTAAATAGCCACGGTTTGCCGGCTACTGGTCTAGTCGAACCTAAAATCGAGCCTATCTTCTGATCCTGTTTTTACCCCGGTTTTTGGATTTAAAAAAATAACCGGTTTAAGCCGCGCAAAAAATAACCGAAAAAACCTGTCAACAGAAACAGAAAAAAAACGGTTTTCGGTTTAAACCGTTTAACGGTAGGTTTTCCCCATCCTTAATGATGATATGCCATCACACATGTGTTTTTGCTATTATATAGTTTTTATAATAAGCGCTATCCAACAAGAATGTGTATATCATTCAGAATGTCGAGTCTGACTCTACATAAGAGTGCAAATGGTTAAGGGATAATTTGAATGTTGTGTGTCAGTGGGTGTGTTTGGTTTTATGACGCAAGAGCCAGATTTGACCATGCAATACAGCACCATTGAATGTTGTGGGAATTTGAGCTGTATTATTTTCTGTATGGAATATAACATCTCTTAAGTATTACTTAATTTTTGTTTTCTAAGTATAGAACAAAACTGATGTCAGTTTTGTTCACCTACATCAATATCATGTTCATGTTTCTTTTTACTTCCTTAGATAAAAAAGGCCGGTTCTGGCCCACCGGGATTAGGGATCAACCACCTCAACCAACCGCCACCATCAATCACTTCTTCATACGGAATTTTTTTTAATCTTTCTTTCGAACTTTGAAAATTTCTTTGAGTGTTTTTAGGGACTTAGAATTTTTTCGGTTTTTGTTCAATTCGAATTCATCGTTTCATCCTCATTTTATTTCAACAACTAAATATTTATTTTCATTTTTTAAATTTAATTTTCATTTATTTTTTATTTTCATTTTCATGTATTTTTTATTTTTATTTTCATTTCTATTTTTTATTTTCATCCAATTTGCCGTGTATCTCTGCTTTCTCACCAGTAGCGGTCTTTAAAGGAATGTTAGGAGCCGTGTAAATAATTTTTTCCTTTAATTTCTGGGCCAAGTCAATCCTTTAAAGAGTCACGTTTGCGCCTGTATCCACCAACATTGTTGTGATTTTCTTAGCAACAGAAAAATCTGTTGTTTTAAATTAGCTAAATTCTTGTGGTTTGCTGAACGGAGTAATGAAATACTTTATTGCACATACCCCCTCCCCATTCATATGAGTGAAATTTCTATGTGCGGTATTTTTTCTATGTGAAAGACTGCAACAGCTGCAGAGGTGTGATGACTTCCTTTGTAGCATGAGAAGAAAGAGAAAGCATTGTATTCCTTAAAAACGGACGTTTCTAGTGGGGTTGTGACAACGGCAATAGTGGGTGATGGATTACCTCCTTTAAAGAGGTACACACATACTTCGGTTCCGCACAAATGGACCTTTCTTCGTGTTGGGACAACAGATGGATAGACTTTTGTAATCAATGTTATGCTACCCTGCGGGTGGTGACAACTTGACCCAGCTGGAACTGCTGCAGTGTCATTAATTTTACGTTTCTTTATTCCTCTGGTGACAAAGAGAAAATTACCCAGGGGTTAGCTTGACCAAGTGGGAGGATAAAAAGTAGAGGTGACGGACCAATAGAGAGATAAGTATGAGCGTGCATTTATCTGACCTACCTAATGAGGGGTGATTTTGAAGGCGTGGGTATCTTTGCTGGAAAGAGGACTTGAAAAGATAAGGCGAGAAAAGTGGGTTGAAAAAAAGAGAGGAGACGAAAAAAAGATGGAGTATTAGCAACGAGGAGTCCTGTCTTGTACGATTTTAATAGCTTGCCGATGACGCGAGAAAAATCCACTAAGACCTCATGACGGTTAGCTTGATTACGGAAAAAATAGAGACTTTCACGATTATGTTAGATGTGCCCGAGGCTGTTTAGGAAAGTCAAATAGATCTCAAGTGGAGGAAAAATGTGGGATGGCATCAGTATCACACGTTCCAGTCCTAGGTGTGAGCAGAAATCAATAACGTTCCTGGGCTGTGTTTAGCGGTAGCTCCTTCAAGTGTGACAACGTTCTGGAACCAGTACAGCGATCTGAAATCCTTGTCGCCGAATCATCACAAGTTGGCGAATCCACATCTGTTCACATGTCCCAGGGGGACGCTTCCAGTCGCGTTACATCAAGGTAAGTCCTTTTATTATAAACTTTTCCTTTTGTCTCCCATATGGTCAACTTGTAAAAAAATAATTCTTGATAATAGAATGTTAGGCAGTGATTCAGACTTTGGTGGTGGGTTTATTTAGAGTGCATTGAACTTTTATTAAGAGATGTTTTCACAAAATTAATAACCCATCCTAAATTGAGTAAATGCTAAATCTAGGACAGAGACACATGTGTTTGTTTAAATATAATATATTTCTGTATTGCTCATTGGCGAAAAGTTTGATATTGTAAAAATTTAAAAAAATTAGATTGTAAATGGTCTTAATTGAAAAACTGTAAAATTA
>BGPR01053831.1:0-10326 GCA_013235015.1 Araneus ventricosus | reverse complement strand
AAAATTCTAAAAATACAATCTCATTTTATGTACCAATGGCCACAAAACTTTCAAGGCACTAATCCATTAATCTATATATATAAAAGACAATGAATGCGTGAATTTTGCTCGAAACTTGAGCATTGGTCTAAGAATTTTACTAACTCTTCCAATAAGTGTTGCATCCGGGGAACGTAGTTTTACCAAACTAAAAATAATCAAGAGCTATTTACGAACAGCAACATTTCAAACAAGATTGTCAGACCTCGCTATGTTACGAATTAAGTATGAACTGAGTAAGAGTTTAGATGATTTTGAATTCTCCGAGCTAAAAGTTCGTAAAAGAAATTCGTTTTAATTATACTCCTGATTAACTGTGTTTTTAAATGAAGTATTTTAAGTGAAAAGTTATAATCAATTGTGTCGATTATTGAGATACACAGTTGCTTTTTGGACATTCACTAAATACAGTCGGACCTCTATTTAACGAACCTCTATTTTACGAATTTCTCTATTTTGCGAACTTTTCCTTAGAACCAAGAACATTTTGCGAATTTTTTCGGAAAATAACCTCCAAATAGCGAAGTGCATTCTCTATTTAACGAACTTTTTCTTGTGATCGAATATTTTTTTTCACCCTATTTCTCAAAGCATTTCAAACTTATTCTTTCTTTTAACACATTTTATGATGATCAATGACCTTGAAGCTGGAAAATGTCAAAGCAAAAGTGCTTAAGGTATCCGAACACGTTCGGAGCACTTTTTTCTTAAATTGTGAAATAGAAACACCAAAACATGTTTTTTAGATTCGAATTTAATAAAGATTAATATTAGCGTATGAATTTTGAGTATAAATGATTATAAATTTACAAAATTCTTGAATTTCTGCTGCTTTTTAGAGGAAATTCCCCAAAACTTCAAACATGCTACAGGTCAAACTTTTGTAATAATTCAAATAAAACTAATACTAAAATGAACTACATACTATGGACTAGTGCTTGTACTAGAATCTTAACATTCTTTGAATAAATAAAAATTTTAGAGCTAATCGAACAATCATTATAAGATTTTCAGCAAATTTTCTATGTAATTTTTCAAATAAAAGACCATAATTTAAAACATATTGTTACAATATACATTATTCTAGTACATTCACTAGAGAAACATTTGAAGAATGTGTTGACAAAATTTCAGAACAATCGAATGATAATATCTTGAGTTATCATGTTTGAAGTTTGAAAAATATGCATAAAATCTAATTTTGAGAAAAATCAAATTTTAGTTTTTCCACGCGCTCAAATTATGTATCTAAACTTTAAAAAAAAATCATAAAAATATACTGACATCATATTAGCTTGCAAAAAAGGAGTTTAAAAAAATTTTTGACGGGTTTCCGTCCTTTAAATGACAACTTCCGGCTAATTAAACGCCCACTTCCGGTTTTCGGTTTGTTATAAAACAATTAATATCTCATCTTATAATTAACGTAACGACAAAAGTAAATATGTTTTAGAAAGGTAAATGAATGAACTATCGAAAACATCAAAAATTAAAAAAAAATGGAATTTTGGTCGAAAATCGACTTTCGAACGTGTTCGGATACCTTAAGCATCAAAGAAAAAAAAAGTAATTCTTCATGAGGTGGATAAAGGCGTCAAGAAAAAGGATATTGCTTTAAAATTTGGTATTCCTCCAATCAGCTTATCAACCATAATAAAAAATCGTGATAAGATACAAAATTATGATCCATCGAATTCTTGTTCAAAACGTTTGAAAGCAGTTTTGAAGTGGACAGTGTGAAAAATAAAAACAATACAACAATGAATTACGATGAAGATGATGAAGATGGAAATGATCATGATGCAGAAATTAACAATGATTAACAACTCTCGTATGATGAAATGCTAAAATTTATTAATTTTTATATAAAATTATTTTTTTTAAATTGAAAATACAGTGTATTCCCGGACAATGCTTTGTTTTATTCTTGTTTTCCTTGCAGATTTCTCTTTGATGGGTAAGATATATAAAACAAATTGATATTAATTTACAAAATAAAGGTGTGATTAATTACTTTTTTAATAATATTTATTGTTTATGAATTTAAAATCTGTTTTGTGTAGTTTAAAGTGTTTTAATAGGTGAATCTCTATTTAGCGAATTTTCCATATAATGAATATTTTTTCGGGATTTAGCGACTTCGTTAAATAGAGGTCCGACTGTATGTAATTTTTTTTTAGAATGCTTGCATTGCTGTTCTATAGGGCCGCAATTTTTTACTTTTGCACTGAGAGGTTCAAAGGTTAAATCCAACCCTTCTTGCTCGTATATGACAGTGGCAATGATTTCATCGCCCAACAGTATTTGATAGCCAGGGTCATTACATAACATTCGATCGCGTCTTGAATTTTTCTTGGTTGCATTCTTCAAATCTTGATGATTCTCTAACCAACCCAGCCATTTCTGAATTTGCCGACTGGAGCACGTTCGTTTAACCGAAGTTTTGGTTGATCGGTATTCGGATAATCGATGCTTCACTGTGCTCGTAGTTTTTAGAATGCAGGTGAGGTTTCTTGGAAATAGGAGCTTGAAGATAAAAGAATTAAATAAGCAAAGCATGTATTCTTTTTTTCATTTAATGAAAAAGATTCTGCCTTATGGGAGTTAGGGGATTCTGCCTTAGGGTGTAACGGAAGCACTGTCTTCGCAAATTTGTTTGAACCTGTGCCTTGGTCTCTTCATGAGTGGATTTCTGAATGAATGATTTGTCGTGGCTGAATTATAGCTCACGCAGCTCATCAGAAGGTTGCGTGTTCAAATCACGTCCGGGTCACCAATATGTTGGCTTCTACTTATTTAAACATGAAAGAAGCAACATGAACTTGTTTGACTTTTCAAATAATAACTATGAATACTCCATTTAATTCAATTTATTTCTTTCTTTTCTAGAAGAATCTATTTGCAACGGAAAAATCAACAAAATTCTAAAAACTACATTTTTCTACTGTTGCCACAAAAATATGATGTGATGAACAAAATTAAATATGATAAAAAATATATGCTTTAAATAAAAAGAAAACGATATTTACAAACAAATATTAAATGCTTTAAATAAAAAGAAAACGATATTTACAATCAAATATTAAATGCTTTAAATAAAAAGAAAACGATATTTACAATCTAATATTAAATGCTTTAAATAAAAAGAAAACGATATTTACAATCAAATGTGATCCTTTAAATAAAAGAAACATATTTACAATCAAATATTAAATGCTTTAAATAAAAAAAAGAAAACGATATTTACAATCAAATATTAAATGTTTTAAAACAAAAGAAAACGATATTTACAATCAAATGATAAATGCTAAATAAAAAGAAAACGATATTTACAATCAAATATTAAATCATTTAAATAAAAAGAAAACGATATTTTACAAACAAATTAAATGCTTCAAATAAAAAGAAAACGATATTTAAATCAAATATTAAATGCTTTAAATAAAAAGAAAACGATTTTACAATAAAATATTAAATGCTTTAAATAAAAACGATATTTACAATCAAATATTAAATGCTTTAAATAAAAAGAAAGCGATATTTACAATCAAATATTAATGCTTTAAATAAAAGAAAACGATATTTACAATCAAATATTAAAATGCTTTAAATAAAAAGAAAACGATATTTACAATCAAATATTAAATGCTGCTGTGAGCTATAATTCACTACTGATTCATTGGCTGTGGTCGCAAAATAAAGGTGCCGGAACGCAAAAGCCCGGTGATAAAAATCACGCACTGTTTTAATGATCGTTTTCCTCCAGAATCAAATTTCATTTGTCAGAAAATCACATAGACCTGTCAGGGCAAGGCTATATATACTGATGGATCTAAAACGGACGAAGGCACTGGTAGCGCTATTGCATTCTCGAAAACATGGGATAATAGCCTCATGTAATAAACGGTGATCGCAGCAATGTGTTTCCAAGCTGAAATCCTCCACAATTAAGAATGCAATTGAAGCACTTCTTCCCTTTCAGAGACCAAAATTTGGGACGATCAGTTGGTCAAGTTTGGTGGCCATTGCCATCTAAATCCCACCATGGTATGGTCGAAATTCAAACCCTTTTGCCTCTCCATGTATTAACCATTCACCTGGGGATTACAAGACTCACGCTCGGTTATTTAGGCAATCGAACACAGACCACATTGCCAAAAGCATCACAAACGGCGACCCTTTCCTTCTACATAGTTCACTTTCCTACCGAAATCTGCGAGGAATAAGGCTCAGCCGTGCTTTAAGCATCTGGCAAGAAAACTGGGATAACGGAGAAACTGACCGCAAGGTCACACGATATAGTGCCTAGGGTCTCACCAACACGAAGGATGAATAGAGAAGAGATAAATGTTCCGCTATGATACGGGCCTTCCCTTCTACTGCCTTCAATCTTCAACATATGACAACTCTGCTCTGCGCGGAAAAGGAAATCAATTCACTATACCAAAGGTGTCGAGTTTTACTCCTCTCCTAACATTTCCAAACTCCAACAGTGCACACTTAAATTACAGTGGTTGAAAACATTCCTCACGAACAATCTTATCAGAACCGACTTCACTCCCTAATGCTTTCGTGTATAGAGAACAACTCAAATAGAAAGAGGATAACAGCCAATTGAGACCTCATCACCCAGATCTAGTACGCACCTCCGGCTACTTAATGATTTTTTTTTCCAATCACGTATTCTTTCTTCTATTTCTATTGTTTTTCTGATGTTGTTCCTGTTCTGTATCGTTTCTTTTTCATCTTTATTTGTTTTTTGTACCTGTTGCTCTGTTTTGTCCTTTCTTAAAATAAAATCTTTACCTCCATCCATCTCAAACGGAAAGGAGATTCCAAATGGTCTAACTACGGGGATACAGGTGGTGAATGTAAATGTAATATTTATTTCTGGAGGGGAAAAAAGCAGTGTACCGGAACGCTAAAGCCTGGGCATGACAAAATCGCAGATTTTCCATGACGTTTTCTTAATTTTCTTATTTATTCTCTTGAGGGAAAAAGACATTGCCGGAACGTATAGCCTGGGTGACAAAAATCAATCTGTTTTCATGGATGTTTTTTCTCAATTTTTCTATATTTATTTCTCTTAAGAAAAAGAAAACGTGACGAAGCAAAGCCTGGGTGACAAAATCGCATGATTTTCACGATCGTTTTCTCTAATTTTTCTTATTTATTTTTAGGGGAAAAAAAGGCTGAGACGCTAAAGACTGGGCGATAAAATCGACCACGGTTTGCAAGGAGTTGCCTATCATCTTTTCTGTATTTATTCTTGGGGGAAAAAAGCAGTGCCGACCAAAGCCCAAATGGCAAAAATCGCACTGTTACATGACGTTTTCTCAATTTTTCTTACATTTATTTCTCTGTGTTAAAGAAAAAAAGTAGCAGTGAAACGCTGAAAACCTGGTAGAACAAATTGCACTGTTTTCAAGTGACGTTTCTCAGTTTTTCTTATTTATTTCTCTTGGAGGATGAAAAGAGTGCCTGAACTCAGCCTGGGTGATCAAAATCATGCTCTGCTTTGCATGCTGGATTCCTTAATTTTCTTATTTATTTGGGGGAAAAAAAGCGGGCCAACACTAACCTGGGTGAAAAATCGTACTTTTCATTTATGACGTTGTCTTCCTCAATTTTCTTCTTGTCTCTAGAGGAAAAATGAGTCGCAGGACACTTCAGCCTAGGGCAAATCGCACTGTCGTTGCATATACGTTCTATCAATTTTTCTGAGTTATTTCTCTTGGGGGAAAGAAAAATTTGAACACTAAATTACTTAAGGGTGATCAAAATCGTTCATTTTTCATGACGATTTGCTCTCAATTTTCTTATTTATTTCTCTTGGGAAAAGAAACGTGCGAACCTAAAGACCTGGGTGACAAATCGCACCTGCTTTTCTGCTTGACGTTTTCTCAATTTTCTTATTTATTCTCTGAAGAAAACAAGCGCGTGCAAGACCAAACCTGGGTGAAAAATCGCACTTGTTTTCAAGGACGTTTTTCTCAATTTTTCTCTATTTCTCTTGGATGGGAAAAAAGGCGCCGGAACGCTTCAAAGCCTGGGTGATAAAATCTCATGTTTCAGACGTTTTCTAATCTTTTCGATGATTTCTCGAGGGGAAAAAGGAGTGCCGGAACTTAAACCGGCTGACAAAATCCTACGTTTGCACTGAGTCATCAATCTCTTTTTTTTTCTTATTGTATTTCCTTGGAGGGAAAAAAACGGGCCAGGACACTTAAAAGCCTGGGGTGCTAAAATCGCCCGTTTCATGATCGTTCTATCCTTTTTCTTATTTATTCTCTCTTGAGGGAAAAAACGAAGCCAACCTGTAAGCTTTCCGTGGGTGACAAAAATCGCACTGTTTTGCTGACGTTTTTCCAATTTTTTTCATTTATTCTCTCTTGAGGGGAAAAAAGATTGCCGGAACGTTACAAAGTCTGGGTGATACAAATTCACTGTTTGCATGACGTCTCATCAATTTTTTCTTATTTATTTCTCTTGAGGAGGAAAAAATGACCGAACTACTGGCTCTAGACAAAAATCTGCACTTGTTTCAGCGTTTTCTCAATTTTTCTTATTTATTCTCTCTGATGGGAAAAAAGCGTGCCGGAACGACTGCAAGCCTGGGTGAGCAAATCGCACTGTTTCTTCGACGTTTTCTCAATTTTTTCTTATTTTATTTCTCTGAGAGGGAAAAAAAGAGGTGGAACTACTTAAAGCTATGTGACAAAAATCGCACTGTTTGCATTGACGTTCTATCGAGATTTTCTTATTTATTCTCCTCTAGGAAAAAGAGTAGCAGTGGAACCATAAAGCTCCTGGGTTCAAAATCCACACTGTTCCATGACGTTTTCTATTTTTCATTTATTGTGTCTCTGGGAAATAGCATGCCGGAACGACCTAAAACCTGGAGTGAAAAATCAGCACTGGTTTGCATGATTGCCGTTCTATCACATTTTTTTCTATTTATTTCTCTGAGGGGAAAAGGCGGTACTGGAACCCTAAAGCCCATGGTTGTAACAAAATCGCATCTGTTGCTATGACGTTCATCAATTTTTCTTATTTTATTTCCTCTTGGAGGGGAAAAAAAGGCAGACTGCAAAGCCCTGGGTGGATCAAAATCGACACTGTCGTTGCGACGTTCTACTCAATTTTTTTCTGTATTTATTTCTCTTGGAGGGAAAAAGCAGTGCGGAACGCTGCAAAGCCCAGGTGCAAAAAATCGCACTGTTTCTCATGATACGTTGTCTAATTTTTCTTATTTATTTCTCTTGGAGGAAATAAGCAGTGCCGAACCTAGATAAAGTCCTGGGTGATAACGATCTGATTTGCATGACGTTCCTATCAATTCTTTTTCTGATATTTCTCCTGAGTGGAAAAAAACGTATACGAACGTAAAGCCCTGGTTGTAAAAAATCGCACTACTTGTACGTTGCCATTCTGTACTCTTATTATTTCTCTGGAGGGAAAAAAGGGTCTGAACGCTAAAGCCTGGGTGCCAAAAACTGCACTTGTTTGCATTGACTTCTTCTCATCCTTTTCTTATTTATTCTCCTTGGAGGAAAAAAAGCAGTGCTGGAACGCTAAGTGGTGCAAAATCGCACTGTTTTAGCTGACGCTTCTCCTCTCACTTTTTCTCTATTTATTCTCTCTGGGAACGGAACGCTAGAAGCCTGGGTGAAAAAATCCCTTATTTTCGATGTCGCTTTCTCAATTTTCCATTATTTATTCCGGTGGAAAAAAGCAAGTGCCGAAACACTAACAAAGCCCTGGGTGACAAAAATCGCACGTTTTGCGTGATTTTGCCTACCATTTTTTCTTCATTTATTCTCTCTTGAGGGGAAAAAGGAGGCCGGAACGCTAGAAGCCGTGAAAAGAATCACTGTTATCATATGACGTTTTCTAATTTTCTTGATTATTTCTCTTGGGGGAGGGGGGAAATCAACGCTAAAGCCTGGGTGGATCAAAATCGCACTATTCGTGTCGTTTCTTAATTTTTCTTCATTTATTTTTTGAGGGGAAAAAAAAGCAGTTCGGAACATCAAGTCTGGGTGATACAAAATCGCACTGTTTGTATGATTGTCGATATAATTTTTTCTTATTTGATTTTTCTCTTGGAGGGGAAAAAAGACAGTGCTCGAACGCTAAGTCCTGGGTGTCAAAAATCACTTGCTATCTGACGATGTCTTCTCAATTTTTCTACGATTTCTCTCTAAGAAAAAGCAGCTAGAAACACTTAAAGTCTAGGTGACAAAATCGCACTGTTTTCAGCGACGGTTGTTCTCTATTTTCTACTATTTCTCTTGAGGGGAAAAAGTAGTGCTGAATCTAAAGACCTGGGTGACAAAATCGCACTGTTTTCAGAGTTGCTTCTCAATTTTTCTTATTTATTTCTCGGAGGGAAAAAAGCAGATTGCGGAACCTAAGTCTGGGTGACAAAAATCGTTACTGGTTTTCAATGATCGTTTCTTCAATTTTTCTTATTTATTCTCTTGAAGAAAAAAGCAGTGCTCAACGCTAGGCCTGAGATGACAAAATCAACTGTTTGTCTGATGGTTCTGACTCAATTTTCCTTATTTTTTTGAGGGAAAAGCAGTGCCGGAACGCTAAAGCCTGGGTGACAAGGTGACAAAAATCGCACTGTTTGCATGACGTTCTATCAATTTTTCTTATTTATTTCTCTTGGAGGGAAAAAAAAATCAGTGCCGGAACGCGGTTCCATTACACCCTTGTTCATTGGTAACGTTTGCTTTATACATGCATATGTTGTTACTATTTCAGTTATTATATCTGGCAACAATGGAGTTGTTTCTTCACATGATAGACATGACCACATGGCATGTCATTTAACACCTAAGGACTCATTGTCTTAGGTTGCGCTATAGCTTCACATACATTCTCATCCTGCAAGATGAGAGCTAATTATCTGTCTTTTCTTTTTGTTGGACTGATTAGTGTTCACACAAATTTTAAAATCATACAGGGTGTTTCAAAAATATCTGGCAAAAATGAAAAGGTAGGTCAGACGTATGATAAGCATCCGAAATCACCTAGGAACATGGGAAGAGAAGACATATAAAATAATACAGCGCTTGCCAAAATTGCCGACACTTTTTGAAATTTGCACATTTTTTAAAACATCTCCTCGAACTTCGACCATATAAAGAATTGTTTTCAACTCACAATTTACACTGAAGATTCGGTATCGAGGGCATTTTGGGGACAGACCAGATATTGATGATGTCGATAAGGGATTTTGGATCACCCCATTTCACAGAAATCTGATAATGGTTTGCAACTTTCGTCAACTATGTTGAGTGTTATGCTCAATATTTACATGCATTTTCGTAAAAAAAGCTGTAATATTCCGGAAAATATAAAGGTTTCTTTAAAAAAAAAAAAACCAAATTTTTTCGCATACTTTTTGCTTATAACTTCCAGCGTTTTCAACCAAATTGTATGAAACTTACAGAATATGTGATAATAAGCTAGAGTAGCATTATCTCAAAATTTGAAGTAAATACTTTGAATATTAGAGAAGGTATGAGTATTAGTAATAAATGATTTTTTACTGCGCATGCGCTAAAGGTAGCCCAATTTTTCTTTCAGAACTTCAAAGCCAGATATAGAGAGCAACTTATAGAAAAATTCCAGTTCAATACCTTTAAGATTCAAAAAGATATCGGCATTTTGGCCAGCTCTGTTTTATTTTAAATGCCATTTGCTGCCTCTAGATGGCGTTTGTGCACTCATGTTCCTAGGCGATTTTGGATGCTTATTGTCTGCCTGACCTACTCTTTCATTCTTGCCAGATATTTTTGAAACACCCTGTATAATAAAAACAGTTTTGAAAGACGCAATTTTATTAGCGAACTAAAAAGTAGATTATTTTAATGTTAATTATTGTCTATTTTTTAATCTTTATTTTATAATTCATTATTATAAATATTAGGAACTTGAAATCAGTTTTCCCTCAAATTCGTTACCAGCTGGGAAACGCTACTACGGAATCAAAATTAAATTAAATTAATCATTAAATGATAAGTTCTGAAAGTATTAAAATAATGCATTGCCATCGCTAATACACAAATTTACAGACTTTCAGTTCTCTAGCACATGCGGAAGCGAGTGCAAAATGAATTTGAAAGTTCCTTCTTTGCTAACAAGAAACAAATGAAATAAAATAGAAGCGCTTAAAAAAGTAAGTCCGCCCATTTCCCTGCACAAAAGCTGGATTGCGTACTGCAGACGGAATCAAGATCTTTTAACTGTTTTGAAATTCTAATTCCCAATTCT
>BGPR01053830.1:0-10326 GCA_013235015.1 Araneus ventricosus | reverse complement strand
CACTTTAAAGATACAATTGTTGTACCTTTACTTTTAAAGTGTATTAGAAATTCTGAGTGGCTTTTGATTATATAATTGGCATTCAATTATGCTTTCACCATCCAAATTGATTCTCAAATGAATTAGTTTATTAAATTACAATTAATACAAAATGCTGAAATAAAATTTAAATTCAAAAACCCTCATTAGTATTATACTGCGACATAATGTCTTTCATATAAAATTAATTCTTACCAGCTATTTTGTACAATACCTCAGACTTGAATAAATTGTATAAAACTTTTTAAAACACACTTTCATTAATAGAAAATCACGCCATGGTATGGTAAGTAAATTGCCTCTTCATTCGAGAGATTTCCCTACTCAAATTTGACGGTTTAAATAGATATATATGCAAGAGAAATGTTTAACATTGATTGAAAACAAATAAATAAAATGATATGTTTTATGACAGGAAATTAAAATTTTACATATTTCTTTATTCAAAAAAACCTTCTGGTAAAATAATATCTTACGTGAAGTATTTTTCGTTGTTTAACAATTTTCCTTGCACTCTTTGTGATGTCTAATCAAACAGCATCTCTCAGTTTGTCAAACATTGCCAAAATATATTATCAAATTATATCATCATTACAATAAATATTCAGATGCATCGTATGCCCAAAATATATCATACGCATGATATACCACTGATGTGATTTACTACTTTGTATTAAACAAGTAATATAAAAAAAATTAAGCTTCAATTTTTACTTAGGTCAACAAAGAAAATGAAAAAACTGTGATCAAGAGTAATACGTAACTGAACGAAGTAATGAATTGATATTAGTTTTGATTTTACCTTTTGGGGAAAGTGTTCCAAAAGGTAAGCAGTCTAAAATTATTTAGCTGAGATCAGGTGTTGATTCAAACAATGCAGATTATATATTTGCCTTTAATTAAAGTGCAGATTTATTATTCAAAATTTTCATTTTGTATTATCACAATTTTCCTTTTAAATTTTTGAGCTTCTTTTCTGAAAGAAAACATTTCTTGAAGGCGTGACAAAATGGAATAGCACTATTATAGTCAAGATTGGAGTTTGTTCTTTTTGATTGCATTTTATACAGATAAGAATATAATCTTTGAAACATTCAATAAATTTGGAATTATTTATTAAAGAAAGCGTTAATCTGCCATAAATACACATGTGAAATTACATTGGAGTGCATTTTTCAGAACTACGTTAATTTTTTTACAGAAATTTTTTTATATGTATGTGAATGATTTTTACTTAAGACACTTAAAGTGTTCACGCTTTAAGGTTGATGGTGACCAAAGTAATCGGCTATTTTTTTGTGAAATCTGTTACTATTGAGCAAATTCGAAGCATAGAACACTATTATTTTCCCTTTTTTTTTATATGAAATAACACCTATCCTTAGTGTATATATCTAGATGCATTTATATATATATATTTCAGGGATGAGATTTTCCCGCTTTTTGGCGGATTTCCAATTTTTTTTATTTTCTTGAACTGAAAAATTTCCACTCTTTCTTTTTTCCCGAAAAAAAAAATCTGCTTCCCCCTCCCTTTTCTTTCTTAAAAAAAATTAAGAGATATCTGCGCCTCCTTTTTCAAGAAATGCTAAAGAAAAAGACCCTTGTGATTGAAAATTCTTTTTCCCCCAAAATAATCTGCATTTTATAGTGAAAAATTTGTTGAAAACCAAGTAGAATGTAACTAATTGCTTAGTGTCATAAATTTAAAAAAAAATTCATTTACATTCAAAATTTTATTTTTAAAAGTATGTTTTTCCCCCATTTTTTTACTATAATTCTAGCTACAAATTAGTTGACTAAATAACAGTTGTAAGTATGGTTAGTATTTCATTGTTAATTTAGTATTTCTTTTTTATCATATGTAATTTTTAAGTGCCCTTTATTTTTTTGATTTGCTGATTTTAGCTCTGCATGTAATTAACCCTCTGAGCGCCCAATTATTTTGCACTTTTAGCTATCAGGTTAGAAAACTTGGCTTTAAAGTAAATGAATCGATCTTTTTTGCATTTAATTATATCTCTGAAATCTTAAGAACACTTTATTCATGATTGTTTAAGAAAATGTACATATAAATACAAGCTATCCGCTTTTGAACTGAACATGAAAAACGTAAAAAGACGTTTGCGCCGCTCAGAGGGTTAAACAATTATCCACTCACAAACATATATATATTTATATATAATAATTTATCACGCTTTAAGTTACTTAAAACGTATATCACGCGTAAAATTTTCAGATTTCTATTTTCAGCTTTTTTGGTTTTTTTCCAATCTCATCTCTGATATTTATATTTTTCCAAATTGTCTAAAATATATTAACAAGTTGGCCTTTGTGCCATTAAACCAGGGTTGCGGTGATTTAAATCGGTTGATTAAAATCACTGATTTAAATCGCGATTTAAATCAACTGATTTTTTTAAAAAAAATCACTGATTTAAATCACTTTATTTTAAATATCAAGTTAATCTGCTTTAATGAAATAAAATTGTTCATGTATCTTTAAATAGTGATTTAAAATATTTTTAAATATATATTTAAAGAAAGAATATATAGAACATAAAAAATATTTCATTGAATTAATGTAACTAGAGTACTTTCTATATCTTTATTTTTGACAACGCAAGCAAATTAGATTTTAACCCTTTGCGGCGCAAGGCAATAATTTTTTTGAAATATGATGAGAAAACATCATGAATGGGTTTAGTTTATTGTCTAGACATAGAATCTACAAAAAAAAGTATTTTAAAAAACTTGCTTCATTCCGGGAAGGGGGGGCCTCATGAGAATCCCCTTAGATACAGCCACCTTGATACACTCAAAAATTATTGTTGAATCTTACAGAAAATTATAAATTAAAACTTCAAGAATATTGGAGCAAAATTTTTGAGTTACTTTGCTAAAATTGTTAAACATCCAAATCTAAAAAACTTTTTATCTCCGAGTCGAGGAATTTTCCCGAACTTTATCTCTAATAATTCCTATTCTGAAACAAAATTTCATAAGACTACTATATACATTCTAAAAGGAGTAGTATTATCCCTATCCTAAACTTATTGTTTTCATGTATTTATATTAGGATCATGTTCACAAAGAAAGAACATAGTAAAATGCAGTGAGTTTCATTTTAATATTGGAGAGAACTAAATAGTGTTGGGGACAACAAAGTTTTTATATTGCAATAATGTTCAAATGTAAGATAATTAAGTAATGCATATAAATGCTCCAAAAGATATACAAACATCTACATGGTGCATTTTAAACTATGATCTATACTTATAAAAGACAATGTTTGTGAGCTTGTGTGCAATGTCCAGATGAATCTATCACACTTACAGTCATGAAATTTGGCACACAGGTAGTCCTGATGGTGACTCAATGCACCTAGAAGTCTGAATTTAAAAATTTTATCTAGAAATTTTTTTATTTAATGTTTTGGGTCAAACAGATTAGGAGTAGAGAAAGCTTCAAAACTTGTGTTTGTAATGATACAAATGAACAGCTGAGTGTTAAATTCCATAATATTTTAACATACAATAATATATCTATAGTCAAGAAATGACAATTTTTATTATATTTTTCCTTTTTTCCTTAGTAAAATTGTCTTATATTTCAAAAGTATATTATTGTTATATTTTAGTTCAAAAATATTTTTAAATAGTTGTTACATTTTTGAATTAAATTTTAATTTGTTTTTTAAAAAATTAAATACAGCTTAATGACTGGTATGTTGTTATATATATAATTCTATGACTGTAATGCTCATTGTCTAATATACAAATGTTAAATAATAAAAAATATATATATAGTTTTAAAAAAATCATTAAAATAAAAAAAATCTTGATTTAAATAAAAAAAATCCGATTTAAATTAAATAAATCGATTTTTTTGAAAAAAATCAAAAAAATCGACAACCCTGCATTAAACCCAAACAAAACCTAAAATATTTTAAGGAAAATTACCTAAGCCAGTAGGGAGACAGTCCTGGTTTGTATCTACTAATCCTTTTTCTGGCTATTTTGAACTTTTACAGTAGAAAGGACTTTAGGATTTTTTATTTTGTGAAAAATACAAATAATCGGGTCAAAGTTGTTAAAACCATGTGTTTTGTCTTTTAGGCGTCAAGCAACATCTCCCGCATCGCCTGCTCTGGCTACTCATCCAGTTTCACTCATTTCACCCGACTTATCCCCATCTGTTCCAGGTACCCTAATTCAATTGCAGCAATGCATGGCTGTAACTCCACAGAAAGGTAATCTTTTTTCTTTAATGGTGGGCATGCATTGATGTCGTTCAATGTATCTGTTGGATATTTGTGTCTGCAAGGCATTGTGGTACACTTTTAAAATAGAATAGTACACATGCATCATAATAAACCAGTACTAATAATATATCTAAATAAATAAAAAGGAAACACATGAATAGTTTGTATGTTATAGAAATCTAAATACTGAATAGATTTTTTTAAAATCTGCTCTCAAATACTATAAAGCGTATGGAAGGTTTTGTGACATTTAATTAAATGGTTAATTTTTTATTAATTAAAAACTGTAATGGATATCATTAACTTCTGTGTATTTTATATAAAAGTATTTTTTACATGTAAAAATATTGAGTGTATTTTTGAAAATATTTTTATCTTTAAGCAATGCAAAGTGTATCATCTTGTAATAAATAAAATTCAAAAATTGTAATTTTTTTTAATGTGGTAAAAAAAAAATGATGTACAAATCTTAAAGCAAATATGAATTGATTCCAGATTAAATTCCTTTGTCTTGATTAATTTTTAAGGTTCTTATTTGATAATTTTGACTTTTGTTACTTAAAAAATGCTATGAGGTGTGTTATGTACTGGTTTACTTTCTTTCCTGTAAACTGTTTTCAAATTTAAATAACATTAGAAATGTACAGGGTTAGCCTAAATGATTCACCGGGTTTCAAAGGACTGTTTATTTACAAGTATACAACATACAAAGATGGATGTTACATGAAAAGATACATACACACACCAAATTTCTGGTACATATTACAAATGACCATGTGCACCTTTTCTGTATTTGCATAGGAATGCACGCTGAACGCTTATAACCGAAGAACACTTCGTATATTCCAACACACAAAAACTCTTCTCCTGCATTGCCGCCATCTTGTACTAGCGAGCACGCAAGCCATGTGATGGGCTTTTAAATTTGGAGTGTGTGTATCTTGTCATGTATTGCCCATCTTTATAGGTCGTATACCTCTCAATACAGAGTATTTTGAAACCTGATGAATCATTTAGGCTAACCCTGTATTTTAGAAAAATAAGACTAAATAAGAAATGTATTATAGAAATATAAGAAATAGCTTTACCTTATTGGCAGTGTGAATAATCTAAACTGCAAACCCAATTATATGTGGTGAAAATGCATCTAATTTTATATGCCTATTTTTCTTTTTTTATAGAACCTGCTTCTTATGTGACAATGAACCAAGTTAAAACACCTTCTGTAACATTAGTAGCTTCTGCACCCCAAGCAGTCAACTCAAGGCCATCAATAAGCACATCAAGAAGTCCTCATAATCGAAGTCAGTCTCCCCAATTTTATGCTGGTGAGTTCCTTAATATTCTCTTTCATTGTAAGTTATAAAGTTTTATTAAAATTCAAATAATCTGCAAAAGTTAACAATAAGGAAGATCAGAGGAAGTAATTGATGTAAATATTTCAAATAGGAATAATTACAAAAGTTCATTTTGATACCCAGTATTGTGGGTATTCGAATTCAGTGCAGATTGCACTGTTTTTAGTGCTGTAATTGCTTGAAAATTCTGCTTTGTTGTTTAACCCATTATATGCCAAAACTCTTATTATTTCACATTAAAAAAACAACATTAATATCTTAACATGAGTGAAATATGAAAGAGAAAATGGTATTTCTGAAATCGTTTAAGTCAAACTGATGAATTAACTTTTGATTAGAATTATATTTTAATTAGAAAAAATATTTTTATTGGATTTGTAACTTTTGAAGCAGTCAGTTGAACATTTAGATGCAACAATCAAAGCTAAAAATTGCACTGTTTAGGTAAAAATAAAAACAAGTAATATAAAAACAAAATTTTAAAGTCAATTCCTATTTAGGTGAACAAAGAAAAATTTTATTTTAGAAATTTTTTTCTCCCATATAAAACTAAAATTGGTACTTGCGTATTAACGCCACCGAAGCTGAAGTTGCGCTAATGCGCCAAGATTGGTGGCACTTTAAAACCGTCAAATCTGTAGCTACATTGGCATATTAACGTCACTGCAGCTACAGATTTGGCCGTAGGCCAACGCAGGCGTTTTTAGGCGGTTTTTAAGTGCTGCCAATCTTGGCGCAACTTCAGCTTCGGTGGCGTTAATACGTAAGTACCCTAAAATTAATTAATTCCATATTGTTACAAAGCTATAAAGTCGTTTCTCTGAGATCCTAAATTTGGCGACCATTTTGGCGATTTGGCAGCAAAGTTGCGAGGCTCTAATAAATAAAGTGAATTAAATTTAATTAATGAATTAATATTTGAAAAAACTGTATTAACATCAAGTGTCATCCACTACAAGTTTAAAAAAATGTATTTGAACTTGAGTGGATGAATAAAAAGTATTTTATTAACGATTGAAAATTTGAACAAGATATATAAATAAATATATATAGGGAGAGTGTGGATTGATTTAATACTGTCAAGGACTGTTTTAACCTTTGCTATGGAAACTACCTGCTCAGGTTTTTCTGGAACGATTAGCACTGCATCTAATTGGAAGTAGGGGATAATAGCCATTGTTGCTTCAAATCCCATAAACACAAATTCAAGTTCAAGGGAGAGTGTGAACTATTAGTAGGAATTGAATAAACAAGCATCCCAAAAAAGGGACTATGGTAAATAATGGGTGAAGAATTTATTCTCTATATATTTATTAAGTAAAATAATATATTATTTAAATAAAGTTTACATTTGTTATATTGTGTGTGTGTATAATCATTAATAAAAATATGTATAGTTTAAATAAATTTCTGAGCATGAAATTTCTTATCATTTAGTGCTTGATGGGAAATCTTCTGATCAGTAATGACTCGAGGTGTTAATCTGAGTTAGGATGAATATAGAAAATTTTATTCTTTCTAATATAGGGATTATGGACATAAAGTCTGGTGCACTGTCCACTACTCCTGTGAGCTTAACACCAAACAGTAAAGGCGATCTTACGTTTTCTGCTCATACATTTCACCCAAAGCCACAAAAAGTGAAAGCAACTGTTGCTAATGTACCGCTAGCGACTTCTGTTGTGGATTCGGAAGCAAATTCCAAAGGCGATTCAAAAAATGGTAAGTTTTCATTTTAGTGACAACCAAATTCAATTGAAATCTTTTATAGAATTTGCCTTAGTTTGTTTTGGAATTAATGTATAAAATTTTTTTAGATAATGATGTGAATTCCTCAGATAATACAAAACCCCAGAGGTCATGCAAAGGGAAACGTTACAAAGAAATGGTTGCTGAAGGTGGAATAAGAGCTAAGAAAAAAGTAACTTTTTTGGCTTGGTACAATGTGTCTATGTACCATCACATCAAATTTGGAATATTTTTTTGAATTAATTTTATATGAAGACTTTTAAATTAAAATTTTTAGAGGAGTGTTGTGCACTCTTTAATGTTGTAGATTTTTAGATCCAAAGATAAAAATTTATTTAGTACCATGGAAGTTAAGTTTTACAGCTGTTAAGTCTCTTTAAGCTAATAAAATTTTTTATTTGATGGAGAATAATAGAGGATCTGTGTTATTTATTCAGTTACTGTCTACTGTTGTGGCCTTTCTAACTGGAGAGAATTGGTATTAGTTTTATCAGTTTAGTTTTGGTTATATAAGTTTGGTATTAGCTCTTCAGTTAATCAAAAAGTTTGTTAATAATGAAAAAGAAGGGGGAGATGTTATGAAATGGCTTTGAATTTTAGTTTCATTTTCAATTGCAACCAATTTGTATTAATTGTTGGACTATTTATTTCACAAAGAGATAAAAGAAATCATTAATAAAGGTTTCATTTGCAAGTTTAGTGATACAAAGTCTTTTTGAATATGCATGCTCTGTCAAAGATTGACTTATCTACAGAATATTGTTAAGCAATATCTTCACATTAGAAGTTTAAAAAATATATTTATTTAACTCTAAACCTCAATCTTAACCTGGAGGTCTGGATTGAAGCTTGTTGGAAGTTCAGTTTCAATCTTGTATTTCCTTTAATATTATTTGTTTATTTATTAAATTATTTAAAGGTTGTGCTATATGTTAGTTAGAATTTGAGATAAGGCAATGCTTCATTTTCACCTTCATTTCAGTTTTTGCAATAATAGAGTTTTAGATTTATATTGCTTACAATTTTTGATTGATACAAGTTATCTATTTTCAGTATATATGATTTTTCCTATTTCTTTTATCTGAGGAGTTGTTCTTTACAGCCTCCAAAATTAGGCTTAATCAGCGAGACCACCCAATCAACTGAATCTCAAGCTGCCAATGAAAGTAATGAAGTTGTTCCGAATCTGAATGTGCCACAACTGTCAGCAGTGCCAGTTACAGTCTCTTCTGATGCTGCTGCTGTTCCAGCTGCAGTTGATGAGATTCCCAGTGAACCAGTTTCGGCCTCTTCCCCTCAAGTTTGTTTCGTTTTGGCTCCCACTCCAGCCCAGCTGGGGCGTGCGCCTGGACAGCAGCGCAGGTCTTCCGAGTCCCAGGAGGCAGCCACAAAAACTGTTGCAGATGAAGACCAGCAGGAAGAATTAGTGGATGGGAAGCAAACTGTTGCTGAAGGTTCTCAGCAAGAACCATCAAGTCCTAAAAAGCCAAATCCTAAAAGAGCAGCTGATGATGGAATGGATAAGTAAGTCCTGTGTATTATCATGCAAAGAAATGGCACTTTTTTTTCCTTATTGACTGATATTAATATGGAAAGTTGTTTTATTTTCTTCCTTGTAATCGTGAAAAAATGTGTATCAATTCTTTTAAAAATCTTAACAAGCAAGTCACTGCTTAACAAGCAACAACTCCTATCTCAATTTTCCAAAAATTTACGAGAGAAAGAAAAAAAAAAACTGAATTTTTTACTATCAAATAATGAATATTTGTGTTTGTGTTTTCACATCTGGTATAAACATGCTATCTTCTGTTGGTACTAGATGTGAGGAAAAGAAAAAAGCAGAAATATTCATTATTGGCTGCAATAAATGCAGTTTTTTTCTAGTAAAAAACTTGGGAAATCGAGATAGTGTTGCTTGTTAAAACAACAGAGTGTAATCTATACTAAAAGGCAATGTTTGTTTGGGTGCATGCTATGTCCATGATGAATTCATTGCACTTACAACCTTGGTACTATAATACAGGTAGTCTGCATGGTGACTAACGCACCTTGAAGCCAGAATTTAGAATTTAATTTATATTTTTATTTAATGTTTTGTGTTGTTTGGTTGATTTTTTTTTTTTTCACTAATTTCAATAATAGAATAGTTTTGTATAATTGCACGAAAAAATAGAGTTCATTAGTAGCACGCAATTTCTCTGTTTTAATGAAGATAGTTTGAATTTCTGGTATAATTTACTGAATTTTGAGAAATTTTAAAAAAGAGTTTGTTAAGCCTTTAAAAACTTTGTTTGGAATTTCAATTCTCCCATCCATCCAATTTAATTTTATTATCACTTAAAATTTGTTGAAGTAATAAAACATAATGTTTCTCTGTGATTAAAACAAAATGGTTAAAATTGACAGTTGGTTGAATTTTAGTTCTTTTTTCTTGAAGTACCGCTTCAAAATCCCCCCCCCTATCGATTGTAATCAAGGTCAGTGACTTATTTTCCCATTATGGCATTTTAGTCAAAGACTAGAAAAAAAAATGAAAATATGACTTCAAGGAGCTATTTACATAATGTGGCTTCAAGTTTAAATTCAAGCGGAAGATTTCATTCCTCCTTTTTTTTTTCTTTTCCTTCTTTCGATTTCCATTTTGGATATTTAAATACTATACAAATTTTGTTTTGTCTACCTTCGAAGTGATTAGTTCCATTTGAAATTGTTAAATTTCATTCGGTTTTCTGTCTAACATTTTAATTGGTTTGATAGACCAATTCTTTTTAAATCCAAAAAATTTATTTTAGAAAATATTATTGTTTATTTTTTACTTCAGCACTTGCCGCCAAATTGCCATTATCATAAAGAAAAATAAATGAGTACCCAATATATCTGTATCTTTTGAGCACACGTAACTCGAACGAAGCACAAA
>BGPR01053829.1:0-10326 GCA_013235015.1 Araneus ventricosus | reverse complement strand
AATGACTATCTATCGATTTGCCTATTCGTGCGCATGTGAAGACGATAAATCAAAAGGCAACAAGCTAGATGAATGAATTTTAGAACATAATACAGTCGAACCGCGATATAGAGAACCCGGGATATAACGAACCCTCGGTTACAGCGAACCTTTTACATGGTCGCAACTGAAGCCCTATGTTAATAATGTATTTTCATACGTGTACAACGAACAGCAAACGATAGAAACTCGGTTACAGCGAACTGAAAATTTCTAAAACTTCAAACTTTTCACTTGTCCAAAGGGACATTCTTTACTAATTGTGCTTAAGTCAACCTAACTTCTACAAGAGTTACCCCTTTTGCATGAAATACTCTGGTCCAGAGACCACATTCCTCGCCTATTGTACCTTTGTTAGAGTCGCTGCTAAGTGGGACAAAGGAACAATAGACAAGGCTCTTTACAGTTTCTATCTTTCCTCCTCCCCCTTGTGGACACTTGGCCTGGTGTCAACCAAGGAAGGGGAAGGACTTTCTGGTCAGACGACCTAGGAGCAATCACGTGCTTTCTCTGCCATTTTAGTTTAATTGCTAATCATTCTGTGAACTTTGCAGTGACCATGGCTAAGGTTGGCAAGCGAATTATTTAATACTTTATTTATCCGTAATTACTAATGAAAATATTATGTTATTAAAAAGTTTATTATAGAAGTAGCATCTTAGGGCATTTTTTTTGCAAATACGGATATAGCGAACCTCGGTTAAAACGAACTTCTGAGTCGGTCTGTTGAGGGTTCGTTATAACGGCGTTTGACTGTATTTACATCAAAGTTGTAGATTTGTGTCTATTTTTGAGCTAAATCCGTCAGTGGAAAAATTGTTTGCTTGTTTATCTATCCATGTGCATGATAACTCAAAAACACAACTGGCAAGAAAAATTAAATTTAACTTGACTGGAAATTTCTTTTATCCTATTAATAACAAGTTTCGGATGCAATCAGTTAACGAAAAGAGGCTTAAAATGCATACTCGATTCTCTTCACTATCCGAAGCCTAAAAAAAACGCGCCGCATTGTGTAATTGCCCGAGAATGTCGATGGAAGAATATTAAGGCTGGTCATTAAATTAATGGTTTTGAAAATGGTTCCCATGGTTCGTTTAAGTGAAGAGTTAAGTACAAAACAATAGACATTAGGTATTTTATGTGTGCTCATTGAAAATGTAGGGTAGATGCTCCAGTTTTGGCCATCTTAAGAGAAAATTTGAAATGGAAATTTTACAGTGGATGACTGTTTAAAGCATATTAAATCATACTTATACTATTCTTTAGCAAATTTTATTGCCTTTCTGCTAGCTATAAAATTTTTCTGAAGAATATTTTAGATTTAGAGTTATGAATTTTGAAATAAAGTAACCCAATTTGCACCAGTTTTTGTCATCTTGCTCCAGTTTTGGCCACACCAATATTATATTTTTAACAGACATTTTAATGAATTTTAAGAAAAAATAAATAATTTTTATGCAATATATACTTTAGTACATTATTTTCTGTTATTTTAAATGTGATTTTTTTTGAGGGATTTATAAAGATATGTAATAAAATTTACCTAAGCTGATTTTAGCTGCAGATTTCAGTTTTTTTAAAAAAAGAAACAGGAATGCAGAAAACAATAATTTAATTTGGTTTATAAAATACAAAGTATATATACACGCATATTTTTTTGATAAAATATGAAACAAAAATGGGGAGAGGAATAAACTTACATTGCAAAAGCATAGATTTTTTAAAAAATCTTACAAATAAAAAATGTGCATTATTATACTCACTAACAATATCCACAAATATGTATTTTTATAATTTTTAATTGCAACATTAATCAAATTCATCAGAATCATTTTTAAAATTAGAGCAACCCATGTATATAAAAGAATATTCCGCATCATTCCAGTCAGGTTCCTCAAGTTAAAATTTTCTAACATAAATGTGAGGTAAATATTTAAAATGGATATGTTTTTGACATTCTATTTTGAATGGCCTTAACTGCATTAGCAGCTTTAGATGGTGAGTAGCAAAATTTTTTTATGGAAATGCTACCTGCCTTCTTACTTTTAATTGGAGCCATTACTATGTAAAGAGAAAACAAACAAAACTAAATCACTTACTTTTGTTTCAGAAACAAAACTAAATCAGTTACTTTTATTTCAGAAACAAAGCTATATCCGTTACTTTTCATTTTAGAAACAAAACTAAATCAGTTGCTTTTATTTAAAAATAAAATTAAATTAGTTGCTTTTATTTTAGAAACAAAACTAAATTAGTTGATTTTATTTCTTCCAGATATTCTTAAATTTATGTAATGGCTAAAAACAGAATAATGAAGCTATGTGGCCAAAACTGGAACATGTAATGTTCCACTTTTGGCCACCTGCATGGTCAAAACTGGCACATATAGTAAATTTAAAGTGCCAGTTTTGGCCACCACCCATTTAATCTGAAAAATAATTAATTTTGATATGAAATCAGAATAAAAAGAAAGCTTACCTCATAAACCTTAAGGGTAATCAGTTTTATATTAATCATTTAATTCTGAGAGCTTTATGATGAAAAACTGCAAATACTTGTTCCTTAACAAAAACCTTAACAGTTGTGAGTATACAATACATGATCACGCATTTAATTTTTTTACAAATCACATGTTTGAGAAAAATGAACCAATCAGATTGAGAATAGTAAAATAAGGTTTGATTAAAGCATTGGAATGCTTCTTATTAGTTAATTTGAAATTACTGGTTAATTATTGGAAAAACAGATCCAATGTGGCCAAAACTGGAGCATCTACCCTATGATTGTCATAAAGCACTGTGGGCCAAATCTACAGTAGCGGGCACTTTAACATTTAACCGCCTATTCTAGAGCTCATGTGGCTTCTATCCGGTTTGGTATAGATGCAGGTGGACTTTATGGAAAAAATTACAGCAAACAGATGAATGGGTAAAAATTACAAAGTTGATGATTACACATAGAACTGACAACAAAATAAAGGAATATGCACAATGTTTTGATTACCAGAGTGTTAAGAGAATGAAAATGATGATGAACAACATGAGAAAGCTAACATCAATGCACAGTTTGTTGATTATTGTAGTTAAGATGGAGAACCATTGCGTGTTGTGTAGAATGCAAAGATTAGAGAGATTACTGTTGTAAAATTATGAGAATAAAAGATTAATCACGTTCTATATGTAGAATGCAAGATAAGTTAGATGTATTGCTCAAAGGCAGTTGGGCGATTATTCTAGTTGGTTTAAGTTTTCATTATCTATTATGAATTTAATCATTGGTCAAAACAACAGACTTTCCTAAATTTTTGCGGATCTGTTAATTTGTTTATGAAATTATCAATTATTCTTCTTTATACTCGTCGTGCGCCAATTTACAACACGCTGCTTACAGAAATAAGCATATTAAACAATTCAAACAGCGTATTAAAAAATTCCGTTTAAAAATCGAATAAAAATTAATGAAGAATAATTAAAAGAATTATTATCGGTGTAAAACAAAATATATTTGAAAGAAGTGGATAAAAGGGAAAGAAAATAGAACTAAAAATAAATCACCAATGCGGAACTCCACAAGAATTGATACTCTCAATATCAACACGTCAATTTCACAATTTCTGTTAGTTTCAGCCATGAAGCACAATTTTATCTGATGCATTACAAATTTTAAAGTAAATAGTGTTAATAATATAAAGAATAAAAAATAAAAAATAATGTTTACTGTTACTACTAAAGACTCACTTCAAACTTTTCAAACCATTGACGTCTTAATTGTCTGGAGCGATCTTCCCAATATTCCCTTTCGTCCATTACGCAAGACAACTATGCTCTTGAAATACAATTTGAAACTGCTCCCCCTGAGTTCCAATTTGAACGTCTATTGCTACTAAACGTTGATGAAAGCAAATAATGATAAAATGAGGATAGTCGTATATATATCACAAAAGTACAAGCAGATAGGAAAAAGTTTCGGTTCGTAAATCTCGATAAAACAAGAATAGTCACATCGGAAAATCATTGGTAGAGAATAAAGTTTTAAGTTCGCTATCATGATAATCATATTTATGCACATGTTTTTCCATTTATCTTTTATACTAATCTGCAATTTTTATCTTTCCTTGATGAAATTTGGACCTTGTGCTCTTTAAAATAAGGGAGGAAAAAAATACTTCCAGCTTTTCAAAGTGCAACAGTTAATTAAATTTTCAGTTAATTAAAAAAGTAGTGGAAATGGGACGCTTTTTCACATTTTTTTGTTAGTGACTTTCTAAAGAATCATCGCACGACAGCGAATTTTACACCATCTTTAAAATGCGAAAAATTGACTTTCCAGTGATACGAGTTTAGTTTTGTAGAATAGGGGGAGGGGGTAAAACCAGGTACCTGGAGCTATTAGTGTCCTTTCTAGCGGACAGATTCTGAATTACACTCCACTAGTTAAGTAGAAAGAGTGGTCATAGTGGCCGTGTTGTTGCTGCTGAATTCAATGCAGTTGTGCAGGTGTATTTGTTTTAAGATATCGAATTTCTAATGTTCGGTTGATTTTAAACCATACTTATTTAATAATCATTACAGTTATAAAAACTCTATTTAGTCCAGCTTATTCTATGTTTACTAAGGATTTTTACCCTACCAAACAATAAGGATTTAGTCCAATAATTGAGTGGTTCTATTTCGCTCTTATAACCTCTGCACTCAGGGTAATACCGGGTTAAGACCAGCTGGTGCCAGACCGGGCCGGACAGTATTGGTGATTCTTCCGATGAAGACGCATCAGAAGTTGACTGTTTATATTTTAATGATATATTTTCTAATTTAAATAAATGAGAAGGGTGGACAGAGGCTCGGAGGAAGAAGGCAACTGCTTTACATGTGAATTTTGTAACTAATATTCTTAAGTTGTCTTATAAAATAAAAATGTCTGCTACTTTTCCACTGGAAATCGAGGTTTCCTAGTTTCCCATAATGTTAACATGTGTATCACGTTTCATCTCATCAGTGACGTAAAACCGGGTGGTTTGACCTTTTTTATGAAAAAAAATCATTGATAAAATAAGTAATGGAACTTTGACAATTCAGGAATGATATCTTGTACCCCGTTAAACAATGAATATTTTAATATAATTTGACAAGCTCTGTGTCTAATAGTTTATCTCCAACATGCCTTCGATTCTTAGCCACCCGGTTTTACTCCACTTTCGCCTATTTAGTCGAAATCTACAAATTTTGGAAGCATCGCGTACCCCTTTGCACCATTGCGAAAGCAGATAAAACAATAAGGATTGCAATGTTGGCGTATTGGTAAATGCACGGAAGCAGTCATTGCGCATAGTCCTGTTAGGTTAAATGAGTGGGCAGAGGCGCAGGTGGAAGAATAAGACCAAACATTTATTCAACACCAGGGTTGTCAGATCAAAATAGCAAAATAAGGCCAAACCTTCTTAAAAATAAGGCCAAAAAAGGCCAAATTTGACAAATAGACTGGAAACCCCATTTGATATTTAAAAAAAGGCTATCCCTCATGGAAACGAGCCCCACTTGATAGGCATATGTTCAATGCTCTATTATTAAACTAAAATTTCAGTGAAAGAAATTTCAAACATCCTTCTTCTATTCAGGAGTAATTTCATTTGACAGCTCATTATATATCACTTGAAATCTGTAACATCAAAAATTTATTGAAAAACAATAGAATAAGCAGTTAAAAATTGTTCAAAAAGTCATTAACGAAAATAAAGCCAAAAAAGGCCAAAATTGAACTTAAGGCCAAATGAAAATTCCTAAGGCCAAAGGCTTTGAAAAGAGGCCAAATTTCCATAATTTGGCCTTAAAAAGGCCAATATGGCAACCCTGTTCAACACAGACACAGGACAAAAACATAAAGACGAGCACATCACAGTTTGGCTACGGAACTTCGTGATCTGATGAGAAGTTAGACTCGCAGCCGTCCGCTACACGTACTTGGAGTCACGTGAGCATTGGCTACATCCAGGTATTAATCCATATTAATAAGTCCAGCATAATTACACAAAATACTTATTTCCTGTGTATACTTACATTGCAGATCGGTAAATCAAACTGGAAAAGAGTCAAACGTGCTCTCAAGTAGCTGTTAAAGTAATGAGATTTCAAAGTTTATACCTGCAGCTGAAAATCTGGTTTCTTTATCACTCACTTATATTAAAATTGGCATGTTTCATGTTTGTAATGATGGGATTTTGTACTCAATTCCTCACTTGCTAAAGTCTTGACATTTTGTACACTTATGGGATCTTGATGACAATACGCTATTTTAACAATTTCAGCTTTTAATTACAGCTTAATGTATTAGTTTAATTAAAATGGAATTCGTACGAGTGGAATCGCAAGATAGTGAATTTGAGAAAAAAATTAATTAGAAGATTCCATAATATTTTTAATAATTAATTATAAGTTAAAAGACCAAAAAGCAGAAAATAATTTTAAAAAATTATTTTTTGGTGCACCAAAAAAAAAGTGTATTTTAAAAACAGGTTTCCTTGAATAATCTTACTTCCTGATTAATTTTGTATACATATGAATTCCCTAGCAATTCTGTCTTTTGAAGAATACTGATGTACTACTGAGTATATATCTTAAGTTTAATCTTTTTTCCATCACTTTTCTTATATAATGATTTATTTAATTCAATTTGAATTTTTTTCTTTAGATGCCTTATATTAAAAGTAATTAATGTCAAATATAATCCTAACTATTTTAAACAATCTGCAAAACTTTTATTTCATCAGCTTAACTGAATTATTATTCATTTTAGGGAAATGGATCAGTTGCTCACCGAATGTATCTAATCTGAAATAACGCGAACTCTTCTGGATGATTTTATCTTTGAGGTCTAAAATAAACGCTAATTTCTGATATCTAGAAATTAATGCCCAAACGACAGCATATTTGAAACTCCTGATTGAAATTTCAGTTAAATCCGGATTTCTTAAACTTCTGACCAGCTGACGTCACCTTTTGTATTCATTTGGTGAGAAACTTAAATAAGTCGAAAAAAGACTTTTTCTCTATTTATTTAATTATTATTTTTTTAATTGTTTAAGTTTCTCGGTAAACCCATCGACTCTTTAAAGTACTCCTCAATAATAATATAAAAAAAGTTTAAAAAATTTATGACATTTGAAGAACCTAAGTAACTACGCTGTAGGGTATGAAAGTTTCTATCCTAACATCTTCCAGCAGGGGTGTAGTGGAGACGGAACGCCGTTACGGCACTTCTTTTTTTTAAAGAGAAATAAATAAGAAAAAATTGTTTAAACGTCCTTAAAACAGCGTGATTTTTGCCACCCAGGTTAGAGCGTTCTGGCACTGCTTTTAGAGCGTATCAGCACTTCTTATTTTTCGACTAACCACTATCTTCCAGTGGTTACTACCAGAGGAGAGCAACGTAGATGAGTAGGCCCAAGGAATATGAAAATGAGTAGGCACTGTCTTCCAGTGGTTACTACGGAAGAGGAGAGCAACGTAGATCAGTAGGACCAAGGAATACCGAAAATGAGTAGGCACGGACTTCCAGTGGTTGCTACGGAAGAGGAGAGCAACGTAGATGAGTAGGTCCAAGGAATACGAAAATGAGTAGGTCCATAGACAAAGCAAATGCTAATCAAGTTTTTTTTCATTATAGTATTAATTTTTAGCTTTTTCTTTTAGCTTCAATTAAGCGTAGCAATTTCCGAATCAGAAATTATTAATTAATTAATAGTTTGCGTTGTAATTTTAATGAAAAATAGTGAAAACGCTTAGTTTAGAGTTTGATTCTTTGTTCAAATAAAAATATATACTTTATAAAATTTTACTTTTAACAAATTCCTAATACCACAACAAAATTAGGATGTTAACTTTGAAAATGTACATTATTACAACAAAAACGTGTTTTATCGTAGAAACAATTTAACTGCAAAATTTAATTTTTTTAAAGGAAGGAATAAATATTCCAATTAAATTAAGGCAACATCCACAACGAGAAGATGTTAATTAACACTCTAATTTTTTAAAGCCAAAATCTGTGTTAATATTAAAGATACAACCTTTTTTTTCTTTGTTTTCCAAATTTTTTTAAAAAAAGTGACCTTAAGGGGTTTCTGAAATAGATGAATGAATTAAGTTCTGCAGTCTTTAATTAGTTCTCAAACTTTGTCCAATTTTTTTTAATAAAGGTTTTCTATTTGTGTTGTAATCATTGGTTTCGTTCACATTATTAATGCAATTGTTTTAGCATGGTTTTAATTAATATTGTATTTAAATAGCTTTACTTAATTTTTTTAACAGATTATTTATTTATTTATAGTCTGATGTTGGTTTAAGAAATTCTCTTCGAATTTTCACGGTCTACGTTAATGTTGGATTATTAATGAAAAGTGCAAAAAGTCTTCGTACGGCAATTCTTTTTTTCTTTCACATTATTAAAGTCAAATTCCAAAAAGATAACGCATTTTTTGTGCTCACAAAAGTTATTTAAAATGGGAGCGTAGGATGTTACTGACAGATACTGTTGCAACTATCAGTCATCTAGAAATTCAAGGGTATATGTGAAACCTATGCAACTATCAGTCATCTAGAAATTCAAAGGTATATGTGAAACCTGTGCAACTATCAGTCATCTAAAATTCAAGGATATATGTGAAACCTATGCAACTATCAGTCATCTAGAAATTCAAGGGTATATGTGAAACCTATTAGAGTTGGATTAGGTGGTATGATCTTCTTCTCACAATAAATTAGAATGATCACTACTGACTTCAATAGTCAATTTTTCTGCTCTAAACCGGACTATTAACCTAAAAAAAATGGAAAAATAGAGAGGAATTCTAGTTTTTACAGAGTTTGAAGCAACAAACAAAATTCAAGCATATTAATAATAAAATCTCGATGTTTTTCAGTATTTAAAAATAACCAGAGAAAAAAATATTACACTGAAAATAATAAAAATTGATTTATGCAAACGTATAAAATGACGAAGAAAATAATGACAGTATTCATAGTCACATATTCGAAAAATAATTTCCGACATTATAACACGTTCAGGTTTAAAAAAGGTGAAGATTAAAAAGCATTTTTTTTTCACATTGAAAATACTGAAACTGATTCAAATAAAAGTATTTAATGACAGAGAAAACAATCACAAAAGTAGTTCATTTTACACAAATTTCACAAGTAATTCCGAGATTACAAATCTCAACTTTTAACCTCTTTCACACCGATAAACAAAAATTGATTCATACATATATCCAAGTTGGAACTACTAGTCATTTAGAAATTATTTAGTTCATGTGAAACTCATTAGAATAGGACTTCCTTTGATCATAAATCAAGATGATTAGGAGTATTGACTTCAATAGTCAACTTCTCGACTTTAAATCAGAATGTTATACTGAAAACCAAAAATAGTGAATAATACTAACTTTTAAAAATTCTGAAGCAACAACTGGAATTGGGAGGAGCAATAATTGTTAAAATAAACTACTGATATTTTCAGGCTTTAGAAAAAAATATTTCACCGAAAATACAAAAACTGATTCATGCAAGGGTATG
Source organism: Araneus ventricosus (assembly GCA_013235015.1). Taxonomy (NCBI): domain Eukaryota; kingdom Metazoa; phylum Arthropoda; class Arachnida; order Araneae; family Araneidae; genus Araneus; species Araneus ventricosus. The sequence continues at coordinate 718 of BGPR01053829.1, read as the reverse complement.
CAACGACGAAGAAAATGACCATCAAAGTCTTAATAGTCGCAAATTTCACAGTATTGTCGATTATAAGAGACTCAGTTTTTATGAGAAACTGAAGAAAAAATAAAACTCTTTCACATTGCAAATATTAAAACTGATTTATATAAAAGTATTTAACGACTTTTATATGAACCAATGTAGTTTTTATTACAAAAAGAACAATCACAAAAAAATTCATGTTTCATAAATTTCACAAGTAGTCCTGAGATTGTAAGATTCAAACTGAACCTCTTCCGGACAACAAATGCAAGTAACTGATTCACAAAAAAGCATTAAAATGAGATAAAAAAATACAATCACAAACACACTATCGTAATAGTTCATAATTCACAAATTTTACACGTAGATGCGAGATTACAACAGTCTCAGTTTTTCTACGTCCATATCAGACAGCTCTTCATTTTCTTCTATTTCTTCACCATCCCTCCTCTGAATGGTCATGTAGCCATTTTTCGAGAATCCATAGCTGTCGTATATCATGATGGAATCGTAGTCTATATCGAAATCCATCCACTCGTATTCGTTTCTTCTAAGTCTTTGAAATTGATCTTTGTTTCCTAAAATTAAATTTATTCATAAGGATACAATTTCATAAAATATGCGCATAATGTGTGTTATATATGTGTTTTCAAATGTGTTATATATGTGTTATTATATGTGTTATCAAATGTGTTATGTGTGT
>BGPR01053828.1:0-10326 GCA_013235015.1 Araneus ventricosus | reverse complement strand
CTTAATCACTCAGCGAGCTAGACTCTGATGGAAGAAAATTGATTGCGTTAATAGATCTTGCATCTATACGTTTTATTTTAAACTGTTTTCTTGATTTCATTAATTTTTTAAATTTTGAGTTGAGGATATGATTTAAAGTCAAAGAGAGAGCGATTTTCACTAATAACTACGTTTTGCTACTAGAATAAATTACGAAATTAGGGTTCAAAAGTAATTACTTTTAAAATGGGACAAAATGTAATTTATTATTTTTCAAGAGGCATTGTCTGTTTTTAGGTTTAATTTTGTTTATGAACGTTAAAATTCCAAAATTAAGAAAAAGGCGATATATAGTTTTCTTTATAGTGCGTTCTATATTTAGTAAAAAGATGGAGAATTTTTAAAATTTTTTTTTGAAGCGTGACCTGCTTATCTGGAAGGCCACCGGTGAAGATTCTGTTTCCCCTGGGTGGGTTGTAGGGATGATGAATATTTGACGAACTGTTATTTTCTACGCAATATTGAAAAATCACAAATACCAGTGATGAAAACTACTGACAAAAAGGTGTGATTCAGTCATTTGTATGAAACGTACGCAAAGTGTTTTTTATTTTAATTTCTTTTCTTTTTAATATCTTTTTTGCGATGTTTTATTTTTTGTTCTATATACTGTCAACAGATGGCGCCATCAAAAGCATGAACTACCTTCCCCACATAGGGGGGGCATCACCACAGCCCACTCGGTGGAAACAGAATCTTCACCGGTGACCTTCCAGATAAGCAGGTAATGATTCACCGCGCAGATCACCATAACACCAACTCTTCTGGTATTGTATCACATTTCGCAGTTCCTATCGCGGTTTTGTCTTTCTGTGAATCACCCCTCCTGTTGTGATATTCGTTCTCGAATGATAACGTTGCTTTTGTAATTCGAAGCTTCCTCGGGAACTCAAAGGAGCAAGTATTCATTTTTCTCTTTGATTGACAAAATCGCGATAATTGTATAAAAAAAGAATAGTCGCGGTAAAGATCCCAAACTGTGATCGCACCGAAAACTGCGACTGTGACGTCGAAGGATGGCTTGTGTAGTTGATTACTATTGATTGTGATTGTTACCCATGAACTCCAAGTTCCAACATCTTTTTCTACAAGAATTTTTGCTGGTGCCATCTGTTTACAATACAAAGAACTAAACATTAAAACTTAATAGAAAGTATTAAACAATATGTAGAAATAATAACAGTTTTTTATTTGAATTTTTTAGAACACTTTACTTATACTTCATAAGACTTTTTGAAAATTAAAAGTGTGATTGAAATAACAGTTATTTGGAATAGATATTTAAAAATACAGTCGGCAGAAAAAATATATGAGCACCATGACCCCTTCAAAAATTTGTCAGAAATGAAAAACGACTTTTAAGATGGATGCATAGCACTAAGTCCCTATGAAATAAAAAAACAAACTCATTTATCACCATAAATACACATTTATTTACAAAAAAAATCAGTAATATAATTACATAAAATATACATTTATTTACAAATAAATATTACAACAACTAGGGCGGAGACAATACGCAGGTCCAATGGATGTCACTGAAAATACGTGTTGTTTTGGGACCTGCAGTGCAATGCGTGCGTCCTCAAGTCCAACGGTGAGTCATCTTGCACCTCACCCCCAACAACGGGCAATTGGATGGAATTGCAAATTCGTTTGAAAATAATTAATCCGGTGGAGGGGGGAATTCCAGAAGGCAGAACGACGTTTCTTTGCACGCATGGTATAGGTTCAAGTGCACATGCAAACTCCTCCAAGAGTTTATTATTAATATCCTTTGGGGTGGGCTCACTGTACAAGACTTCTGTCTCCACGCATTGGAAAATGGGATTTTCCAAAAAGTAAATTTTATCGGTGGCGTTGAGTGATTTCAAATGTCGGCAAAGGTTCTTCGGGCACAAATTGTTCACGTACAGTCTTTTGCCTCTTAGCCGGCGCCGCCTGCCCAACCTACCGTCCTCAGGACGTACTCACACCTTGGGTCCCCGCTCGGTGGCCGCCTGTCCAGTTTAAAAGACGAGTGTCCTGAAAATCGGTCACCCCTACACCCTTTCAAAGTCCATCACGTCCACGGCAAACATGGTCTTTGTACCGTCAGGATCAAAATAATTGATCCCGGGAGGGAACGACGTAGGTGGAACAGAGGTCCAAGACGCACGATCGTTGCCAAATATTCGTCCTGTTCCACCAGGCTGCGGCGCACTTGCGGCTTTGCGTAAACGTCTTCATTCTCCATTCTCTGCCTGCTGAAATGGAACACGAGCATGGGTGCGGCAGACGTCTGAAACACGTGTCCCACCCTGGAGGCAATAGTCCAAAACCAAAGGTAAAGTACTTGACGACGACAAACAAATTGTCCATCTTGAAGCTTATCCTTTGTCCGAGTTCTCTTTAGTCTGCGTCGGGTTCGATCTCAGCTTTTGCAACCTTCTGAAATTGGACCTGGTTGGCTTCACAAGAATGGAACTTTTGCAGGACTCCCAGCACGCACCGCCAGTTGTTGTCCCGGTACAGAGAATCTTTACCCAGTTTTGCGCTGGTGATGAAAAATTTGCTCGTAGCCATAAATCCAGGTAAGGTATGAAGGCCTGCACTCTCGACCCTGATCCATCAATAAGCTTTAAAATGCATCCCACTTGCTTGTTTTGCTGCACGGCCACCAGACATTGAGAGAAGTTTCAGAAAGGCATCCATGGTAAATGAAGCACCAGCGGTAATGCGGTCTCAGCAACGAGTGAAGAGCGTGGCGAGTGCGCGTCCCTTTGTTCTGCTACCCGGAAGTAAAAGGGGAAACAACCGGTTTGAACTACATGTTCCAAGCTCGGTCAAGATTGGGCAATAGGGATGGTTTTAAATGTTCAAGATTGGGAAAAACTAACGACAAGGATGGGAATATGTTTCTTAAAAATGACGTAAAAAACAAGACACTGCTGTAAGAGCAATTGAAATACTGTTACAGCTTGTAAGAAGATAAAGTATGAGGAATAATTCAAAAAAAAATTTTTTTTTTTTTTTAACGATGATGTTCTTTTCTGCTGGAAACTTTTCACATTCCCAGCAATTGCATTTTTACATTACGTTTATTAATTCCAAAAGATTATTAATCCAATACATTCCGTCTTCCTCCTTCACGAAAAAAAAATTTCGGAAGGCGGCGTTTAAATTTCACAATGACATCTCCGGGTTCCGGAAACACTCGTTGCCACAGAAAACGTAATGTTCTCAGTTCAAATACCGCGTACAGCAACTGCGGCTTTCTTGCCTGTCGGCACTGCTGTTTCGGGAACAGGCTCTTCGGATCTTATTCCCCAGAACAGGCTCTAGAAGGTTCCGTTTCAATGTCATCATCCGAGGCAGTTCAGATTTAATTACAATGTCCACGGGAGAGGTTCCGTTTTAATCGTAACATTCTCTGGAACTGAGGAAGGTTCCGTTTTAATTAAAATATCCATGGGTTCAGCCTTGATTGCAACATCCATGGGGAACTATGAAGTTCATCATCTGCCAGGGAAGGTTCGGCATATCAGAGGCAAAACGCCCCTCGAGGGCCGTGCTTGGAAGCAAACAATCTCCTCAGAATACCGTCTTCTTCCAAACATTTCCTCTTTCCCCGCCGATTGCTGGGTAGGCCGCTGGTGAAGGTCCCATCGTCGATTCCGAGGAACTCCTGGCCACCTCCCGCCGATACAACCCAAATCTCTGACAAAACTGTCAACTCGGCACGGAAATGCACTTATCGTCCGTTTCTTGTCCACGCGCATCTGAGTGGATGGCCCTCACAAGACACAAACTTGCATGCCGGCTATATAGTGAGCATAAATTCTTTTGCCAGCCGGTCAACGTAGAGCAATTTGGCCACCTGCACGTCTTGGTCCAAAATTAATTGGTGCAAGCCAGGGCGAGAGGGTCACGAGATGAGCATGCATGGTCTTGTGAGGAAACATCATCCTTCCAGTGGCAAAACGTCCTTTCCCTGAACCGCAAAATGCTTGAGATTAGTCCTGTAAGTAGGGGTTTCTTTTCCTGAGTAGTATTCCCAATTCCACCACCTCATACAACAACCATCCTTTCCACTCAAAAAATACTGACGATGGGCAGAAAAGTTCAGTTTGCTAGTTTAAACCATGATGTATGAAATGGAAAACCGAATAACTACTGCAGAGGCAGTCAGTTATTTAAAGGCAAGAGGAAGGAAAGAAAGATTCACTATAAAAAAAAAAATTTTTTTTTTTTTTGATGACTTCCTCTTCTCCTGCCCAGATTTCTGTTTATCAATTTTATGAATGCATTTTGGAAGCATTGTTTTAAACATTTATCTGGGCATGGCTTTCATCCCCTATTAAATGATCAAATTTTTCATTCAAAGACTGTAACATTTCCAATGTTGACTTATCCACTCACACAAGCTTCCTTCATCACATTATGTCCACAATCCACAGTTTATTCCAACATAACCTCTCAACAGTTTGTCTCTTGCTTGCACACACTCACCAGCTGTCCGCACAAACAAAAGTCTTCGGTGCCTCGTTCCAAGGTTGTTCAGGGCCGGGAGAGAGTCTGGCATGATACCAGACTCTCCCATTTTGGGAATCAAAGCAACATTTCAAAAGAATGCCCTGCACAGTGGGCACGAGTTGCTCCTCTCCACTCACTGCATTCCATGGAAGGCATGTCCACGGGAAGCTTCATCTGCAAAGAGGCTCCGTGCAAATGGAGCACTCTGGTTTGGGCTGAGAGTGTCTAGAGACAGGCCACCGGGCGTGGAGAAGATGCCAGGATTCCACCATCAACTCCCCCAGTTTCTTCCGCCACTCTTCCCTACACCTACGGGCCCACCTGTCTATAGGTAATACGATCGATTGCAATCTTTACTGCGTCCTTTAATCCCGTCACTGTCTTCCAAACGGCCTCGCAGGGAGATTCTGCATGCTCTCGTGAATGCTTCGTTCCCTTCCCCTAAACGGGTTCATCTTGCTGAACCCGTGAAACACACTCTCACGGTTTCCACACTCTCCGATTTAAATAAATCTTTTGCAACTGATCCAATATTCTGTCTGTGACAGTAGACCTGTCCATCTCCTACAGGTATACTTCTGGGCAATGATTTCAAGATGCCTCACCTGGTTAACATATAGTTTGCAAAGGCTGTCATGACTATTTGTAGCAAGCAATAAGTCTGACTGAAACAGAGGGAAACATCAGCTTTATACTCTGGCAGGCCTCTACGATTGGTTCAAAGACATGACGCTACGTCAACTGGTTTTTTTGGCAAAATGTCTTTTTTTCCCAAGCTTACGTATTCCGTTGTGGGAGGCAATCAAAACTCAAATATCAGTATGATATATTTATGATAAGTGCAGACAGTTTTTCACATACAAAATGGTCGTTCCTCAAGTTTGCAATACATTCTGTCATCTAGAACTCAAACACTGAACATGTATTTATTAATACTGCACAGTTTTTTTGCATGTCAAAAATGTATTGGCATAACCCTGCAATATATCCCGTTATTTCCGCCATATTGAGTATTTCAAAACTCAAACATATCAACATATATTTATTGATACTTCTGCACAGATTTTACATAAGCTAAAAACATACTTCTACAAGCTTACAATACAATTTACAGACATACGTTTCATTGATAATCAACGACCTGAAGACTGGCCGAGTAACAAAAAACCTTCATTCCAACTTTCACAATTGTTAACGAATGGGAGAGAACCAAGGTGGATATACCGCAAATAGTTCTCTCCTATTTTTCTGGGGATTTAACCAAATCCCAAAGCAAGAGTCCACCTTTTCAATTACATTTTCAGCTTTTACGAGTCCACACACTTTCCTCTTCAACATTCACTTTTTCACCAATATACACCACCTTGTCCTCAATAAGGCTCTAAAAAAACACAGAAGGTGGCCATATCCTTGTGCCGATGCAGACATCCCGTATCGGGCCCTTTTAAGACAGTGTGATGTAATTGGCCCCGAGGAATCGTAAAATACATCCTCCAAGTCCACACGATATTCCTGACCTCACTGACGCGGCCTCTTCGGCAACCCAGACAGCAAGTGTAAGTTATCCCTGCACTTCATCAAAGGTAAAGGTACCCCATGATTCACTCTTCTTTTACCGTGATTACTAGGCCTCTGGCTTATAAAACGGGGTGCAAACGCAATTCTTCTTCACTAGCCATTTTCCTCTCATCCACATCCAATCGCAATACAACGTAATATATTGAACGGTATTCATCCTGACAGATGTAATGCGGTCTGGCTATCGGAGCAGCCCTTTATACTCTGCCAGAAGCTGAAGCCAGTCCTCATTATCCAGCAGTCTGATTGCCATCTAATGCTATATAATTGCATAGTTTTGCATGTCGCCAAAATGTACTTTACTAACCTTGCAATACATCCTATTATTGAAAGTTATCTAAAACTCAAAAAATATCAAATACATATTTATTATACTCTTGCATAGATTTACATTCACATGTTTCTAAAGCATACTTGCCAAGCTTGCAATGCAATTGTTATGACATACGCGTTTCACAGATAACGACTCCTGTAAAGACTGGCCGAGCAATTTCAAAAAATCTTCATTCCAACTTTAATAACATTAAATTCAGTGGGAGAGAACCGTTGCGATATACCGCAACAGGTTCTCTCCCATTTTTCTGGGGGGATTTCCAATCAAATCCCAAAGCAAGAGTCCAATCTGCTCAATTTACACTTTCTTAGCTTTACGAGTCCACACACACCTCTTCTTCCACAACCACTTTTCTCACCAATATACACCACCTTGTCCCTTCACAGGCTCTAAAAATGAAGGTGGCCATATCCTTTGAAGCCGATGGTGACATCCTGCATCGGGTTCTTTCAAAACCGTGTGGATAAAATTGGCCCCTGAGGAATGGGGGGGCCACGTCCTGCAAGTCCATTAATGATATTCCTGACCACTCACGTGTACTCTTTCGGCAAATCCAGACAAGGGTGCGCTGGTATTCTTCTGCATCATCAAATGTAAAGGTACCCTATGATTCACTCTCTTACCTCGCAATTACCAGGTATCCTCTGGCTTGTACACTGGTGCAAACGCACCCTTCACTCAGCCATTTTCTCCCTCTCATCCACATCCAATCGGCCAACGCAATATATTGAATGGTATTCATCCTGAGATAACAATGTGGTCTGGCTAATGGAGCAGCCTTATACCTGCCAGAAGCTGGAAGCCAGTCTCCTCATTGGTCCTGACGTCACCAATGTGGAATCCTGCCCATTTCGTCCGATGAAAGAGACGGAAACACTTTCTGCAATCAACACCATCCAACGGTGATGACACTCAATGGCAAGACGGACACGTGATGTACCCAATTGCATCGCCAAGTGATGGTATCCACTCAGAAAGGCCCGGTAAGGCAGTTTGAGTTTACAAAAAAAACCGTTTGTGGGCCGCCTGGTTCAGCATCGGTAAAAATACTTACGTAGCAATACATCGCCAAACCTGTTCCCCAAACGTTTCGACCGACGGTCACAGGAATAGGACATTCTTCCCGCAGTTGAGTGGTGAAACCGTCTGCGCGATGCACAGCAATGACCAGAATTTTGATGAACGTAATCTTGGATGCGCCGCCAAAGACAAAGACACGGGCCTTGAACGGGGTGGTTTTGCCATCGAAGGAGCAGAGCCAAGCACACGTAGAAGCATGGGTAATCCAGCAAGCATGGTGAATAGCAGTAATTATAACAACAGGTAGCAAAGACCAACAAGTTGATAAAGTGAAAGATCGTGAGAAGAAGAAATATTTTCATTGTAAAAAATTTTTTTTTTTTTTTTTTTTTAGTGATGATGTCTTTCTGGTGCAGATTTTGTGGCCGACTGAAAAATTCTTTGTCTGTCACAAACCAAGTGTTTTAAACTTTACCACATGTTACTTACTAGAGGTATCAGTCCACCTTCACCTTCTTGATTGAATTGATCCAGACACGGCCACCCACCCACGCAATTTTGCAAATCGGACAACTTCCAAACTCTTTCCGTAAATCTCTCCACGGGAACGTTCTTGAGAGGATGCCATTCGTCCAGCGTGCGGGCAATCAATTCCCAGCGGACTACACGTCCGTCACAAACAGACGCGTAACGTTCATTTCCCCAGTTGGTCCATCAACTACCACGGTCCAAGGTCGTGTTCCTGAAGGATCGTGGATTTCATTCCGTTCGTTAAACAGTACGACCTGTCTGTCTCGGAAACACAACACGGCCAGTCCTTCCTTGTGACGGTAAATTTGAATAGTCCCTTGTATTGTTTTGAAGAACTAGATAGACGGGAGACCCATAGATGTTTGGAAACGACGAAAATAGAGGGTTTCGGCTCGCAGCTTTCTGCAGGAAACACGTGTTAAGGAGAAAGTTCATCGTAGGAAAGGCCTGGAAAGACCAAACGTCCGTCAGTTGATAAACTCGGAACGTAATGTAAAAGCCTAATGAGCCTCCTGATATTTAAAAGAGTTAGCAAGAGAAGAAGAAGAGATTTCATGAAAAAAAAAAAAAAACACCTGTCTTTTTTTTTTTTTTTTTTTTTTTAGTGATGATGTCTTCTTCCTCAGAAGATTTTGTGGCCGACTGAAAATTTCAACTGTGCCACAGGTGAGTGTTTCTTGAAACTTTAACATGGAAACTACACGTTAAACATAAACACGGATAAACTACCATATTTTGCTTCAACAAGACCGTTGTCACATATATTTTTCTCACCAAGACCATTGTCACAATATATTTTGTTTCACCCAAGATCATTGTCATAACCATACCATTGTTCAATTCAAGATTCGGCCAATAACTATACCATTGTCAGCACCAAGATATCATACCATACCATTGTTATCACACCAAGATCATTGCCTTCATAATCCATACCTATTGTCACACCCAAGATCATATAAAATTTATAAATTAACTCGTAAAAGTTTATTCTTTTGGTATTACTATGCCCACCCAATCTCCAGTGCATGGTAATACCACACACGACATTTTTTTTTATTTCACCCAAGCATCATTGTCATAACTATCCACCTCCTTACACCAAGACCATTGTCAATACATATAATGTATACCAACTCATAAAGTTTTACTTCCTTTTGTGCAATGCATGCCTAATTCTCCCTCCTAATGCATGGTGTAACACTACCCACACACACATTTTTTTATCGTTAATCAAGACCCAGCTGTCACACACATATACTTTATAAATTAACTATAAAAGCTTATCTTTTGTAAGGCTTATGCCCACCCCTCCTCCCCTCCAAGCACGGTATGGTAACACCACACACACATTTTGTTTCACCAAGACCATTGTCACACATAATTCTATACCAATTCATAAAGCTTTTATCTTTGGTGTTACCATGCCCATTCCCTCCACGCACAAGGGTAACACCGTCATCAACAATACTTTTGTTCTTCACCGTTCACTTACCGTCATATGAGTACCAACATCATGTGTGCACTCTTTTAGTATTACCATGCCCACCCACCCTCCAATGCACATGGTAATACCACACACACTTTTTTTTTTAAACAACACCAAGACACAATGATCTACATACACCTTTTAATACCAAGACACACTCTTAAACCAAATCACAAGAAGGTTTGACCTTTTGGTATTACGCTTGGTACCTACAGCACTCTTTTATTTTATACCAAGACAATGATCACACACTCTCTTTCACGATTCATCCGCACGTATCCGATAAATTTGCTTTTTCTAGGGTTTACTTTAATCAGATATTGCATTCTTAACATTAGTTTCTAACATTTTAGGTTAGTAAACATTATTATAAAAACATGCAAAGGTGCATACACAAAGACAACACACGTAAAAATGGAGTTTCATCCAGGGTCTCTTCTTGCCCTCTTTTCAAATTTTCGTCATGCAAAACAAATTAAAATGGCCCGTGGAAATAGAAATAGAAACCATACCAAGAAAGTGCATAAAGAGTCCACTACCTAAAAAAGAAGGCTAAGAGAGAGAGAAATGGCAAAAAATAAGGCTAGCTAAATCAAGACATGCTTACTAAACTGATGTTTAACATGGATGATGAAATTTGGAATAATAAATGGAACGAGTCATCAAACAAATGCCGCTTATAATTGGGTTCCATGATAACGACAGACGACTATGAACCCTCCATACTCTCCTTTGACGGACTACAGGTGTTGTGCTGACACCGGGTGGAGCCTGGATGGGAGAGCTTACATGATAATACGTAACTGAACGTAGCTACATC
>BGPR01053827.1:0-10326 GCA_013235015.1 Araneus ventricosus | reverse complement strand
AATGACTATCTATCGATTTGCCTATTCGTGCGCATGTGAAGACGATAAATCAAAAGGCAACAAGCTAGATGAATGAATTTTAGAACATAATACAGTCGAACCGCGATATAGAGAACCCGGGATATAACGAACCCTCGGTTACAGCGAACCTTTTACATGGTCGCAACTGAAGCCCTATGTTAATAATGTATTTTCATACGTGTACAACGAACAGCAAACGATAGAAACTCGGTTACAGCGAACTGAAAATTTCTAAAACTTCAAACTTTTCACTTGTCCAAAGGGACATTCTTTACTAATTGTGCTTAAGTCAACCTAACTTCTACAAGAGTTACCCCTTTTGCATGAAATACTCTGGTCCAGAGACCACATTCCTCGCCTATTGTACCTTTGTTAGAGTCGCTGCTAAGTGGGACAAAGGAACAATAGACAAGGCTCTTTACAGTTTCTATCTTTCCTCCTCCCCCTTGTGGACACTTGGCCTGGTGTCAACCAAGGAAGGGGAAGGACTTTCTGGTCAGACGACCTAGGAGCAATCACGTGCTTTCTCTGCCATTTTAGTTTAATTGCTAATCATTCTGTGAACTTTGCAGTGACCATGGCTAAGGTTGGCAAGCGAATTATTTAATACTTTATTTATCCGTAATTACTAATGAAAATATTATGTTATTAAAAAGTTTATTATAGAAGTAGCATCTTAGGGCATTTTTTTTGCAAATACGGATATAGCGAACCTCGGTTAAAACGAACTTCTGAGTCGGTCTGTTGAGGGTTCGTTATAACGGCGTTTGACTGTATTTACATCAAAGTTGTAGATTTGTGTCTATTTTTGAGCTAAATCCGTCAGTGGAAAAATTGTTTGCTTGTTTATCTATCCATGTGCATGATAACTCAAAAACACAACTGGCAAGAAAAATTAAATTTAACTTGACTGGAAATTTCTTTTATCCTATTAATAACAAGTTTCGGATGCAATCAGTTAACGAAAAGAGGCTTAAAATGCATACTCGATTCTCTTCACTATCCGAAGCCTAAAAAAAACGCGCCGCATTGTGTAATTGCCCGAGAATGTCGATGGAAGAATATTAAGGCTGGTCATTAAATTAATGGTTTTGAAAATGGTTCCCATGGTTCGTTTAAGTGAAGAGTTAAGTACAAAACAATAGACATTAGGTATTTTATGTGTGCTCATTGAAAATGTAGGGTAGATGCTCCAGTTTTGGCCATCTTAAGAGAAAATTTGAAATGGAAATTTTACAGTGGATGACTGTTTAAAGCATATTAAATCATACTTATACTATTCTTTAGCAAATTTTATTGCCTTTCTGCTAGCTATAAAATTTTTCTGAAGAATATTTTAGATTTAGAGTTATGAATTTTGAAATAAAGTAACCCAATTTGCACCAGTTTTTGTCATCTTGCTCCAGTTTTGGCCACACCAATATTATATTTTTAACAGACATTTTAATGAATTTTAAGAAAAAATAAATAATTTTTATGCAATATATACTTTAGTACATTATTTTCTGTTATTTTAAATGTGATTTTTTTTGAGGGATTTATAAAGATATGTAATAAAATTTACCTAAGCTGATTTTAGCTGCAGATTTCAGTTTTTTTAAAAAAAGAAACAGGAATGCAGAAAACAATAATTTAATTTGGTTTATAAAATACAAAGTATATATACACGCATATTTTTTTGATAAAATATGAAACAAAAATGGGGAGAGGAATAAACTTACATTGCAAAAGCATAGATTTTTTAAAAAATCTTACAAATAAAAAATGTGCATTATTATACTCACTAACAATATCCACAAATATGTATTTTTATAATTTTTAATTGCAACATTAATCAAATTCATCAGAATCATTTTTAAAATTAGAGCAACCCATGTATATAAAAGAATATTCCGCATCATTCCAGTCAGGTTCCTCAAGTTAAAATTTTCTAACATAAATGTGAGGTAAATATTTAAAATGGATATGTTTTTGACATTCTATTTTGAATGGCCTTAACTGCATTAGCAGCTTTAGATGGTGAGTAGCAAAATTTTTTTATGGAAATGCTACCTGCCTTCTTACTTTTAATTGGAGCCATTACTATGTAAAGAGAAAACAAACAAAACTAAATCACTTACTTTTGTTTCAGAAACAAAACTAAATCAGTTACTTTTATTTCAGAAACAAAGCTATATCCGTTACTTTTCATTTTAGAAACAAAACTAAATCAGTTGCTTTTATTTAAAAATAAAATTAAATTAGTTGCTTTTATTTTAGAAACAAAACTAAATTAGTTGATTTTATTTCTTCCAGATATTCTTAAATTTATGTAATGGCTAAAAACAGAATAATGAAGCTATGTGGCCAAAACTGGAACATGTAATGTTCCACTTTTGGCCACCTGCATGGTCAAAACTGGCACATATAGTAAATTTAAAGTGCCAGTTTTGGCCACCACCCATTTAATCTGAAAAATAATTAATTTTGATATGAAATCAGAATAAAAAGAAAGCTTACCTCATAAACCTTAAGGGTAATCAGTTTTATATTAATCATTTAATTCTGAGAGCTTTATGATGAAAAACTGCAAATACTTGTTCCTTAACAAAAACCTTAACAGTTGTGAGTATACAATACATGATCACGCATTTAATTTTTTTACAAATCACATGTTTGAGAAAAATGAACCAATCAGATTGAGAATAGTAAAATAAGGTTTGATTAAAGCATTGGAATGCTTCTTATTAGTTAATTTGAAATTACTGGTTAATTATTGGAAAAACAGATCCAATGTGGCCAAAACTGGAGCATCTACCCTATGATTGTCATAAAGCACTGTGGGCCAAATCTACAGTAGCGGGCACTTTAACATTTAACCGCCTATTCTAGAGCTCATGTGGCTTCTATCCGGTTTGGTATAGATGCAGGTGGACTTTATGGAAAAAATTACAGCAAACAGATGAATGGGTAAAAATTACAAAGTTGATGATTACACATAGAACTGACAACAAAATAAAGGAATATGCACAATGTTTTGATTACCAGAGTGTTAAGAGAATGAAAATGATGATGAACAACATGAGAAAGCTAACATCAATGCACAGTTTGTTGATTATTGTAGTTAAGATGGAGAACCATTGCGTGTTGTGTAGAATGCAAAGATTAGAGAGATTACTGTTGTAAAATTATGAGAATAAAAGATTAATCACGTTCTATATGTAGAATGCAAGATAAGTTAGATGTATTGCTCAAAGGCAGTTGGGCGATTATTCTAGTTGGTTTAAGTTTTCATTATCTATTATGAATTTAATCATTGGTCAAAACAACAGACTTTCCTAAATTTTTGCGGATCTGTTAATTTGTTTATGAAATTATCAATTATTCTTCTTTATACTCGTCGTGCGCCAATTTACAACACGCTGCTTACAGAAATAAGCATATTAAACAATTCAAACAGCGTATTAAAAAATTCCGTTTAAAAATCGAATAAAAATTAATGAAGAATAATTAAAAGAATTATTATCGGTGTAAAACAAAATATATTTGAAAGAAGTGGATAAAAGGGAAAGAAAATAGAACTAAAAATAAATCACCAATGCGGAACTCCACAAGAATTGATACTCTCAATATCAACACGTCAATTTCACAATTTCTGTTAGTTTCAGCCATGAAGCACAATTTTATCTGATGCATTACAAATTTTAAAGTAAATAGTGTTAATAATATAAAGAATAAAAAATAAAAAATAATGTTTACTGTTACTACTAAAGACTCACTTCAAACTTTTCAAACCATTGACGTCTTAATTGTCTGGAGCGATCTTCCCAATATTCCCTTTCGTCCATTACGCAAGACAACTATGCTCTTGAAATACAATTTGAAACTGCTCCCCCTGAGTTCCAATTTGAACGTCTATTGCTACTAAACGTTGATGAAAGCAAATAATGATAAAATGAGGATAGTCGTATATATATCACAAAAGTACAAGCAGATAGGAAAAAGTTTCGGTTCGTAAATCTCGATAAAACAAGAATAGTCACATCGGAAAATCATTGGTAGAGAATAAAGTTTTAAGTTCGCTATCATGATAATCATATTTATGCACATGTTTTTCCATTTATCTTTTATACTAATCTGCAATTTTTATCTTTCCTTGATGAAATTTGGACCTTGTGCTCTTTAAAATAAGGGAGGAAAAAAATACTTCCAGCTTTTCAAAGTGCAACAGTTAATTAAATTTTCAGTTAATTAAAAAAGTAGTGGAAATGGGACGCTTTTTCACATTTTTTTGTTAGTGACTTTCTAAAGAATCATCGCACGACAGCGAATTTTACACCATCTTTAAAATGCGAAAAATTGACTTTCCAGTGATACGAGTTTAGTTTTGTAGAATAGGGGGAGGGGGTAAAACCAGGTACCTGGAGCTATTAGTGTCCTTTCTAGCGGACAGATTCTGAATTACACTCCACTAGTTAAGTAGAAAGAGTGGTCATAGTGGCCGTGTTGTTGCTGCTGAATTCAATGCAGTTGTGCAGGTGTATTTGTTTTAAGATATCGAATTTCTAATGTTCGGTTGATTTTAAACCATACTTATTTAATAATCATTACAGTTATAAAAACTCTATTTAGTCCAGCTTATTCTATGTTTACTAAGGATTTTTACCCTACCAAACAATAAGGATTTAGTCCAATAATTGAGTGGTTCTATTTCGCTCTTATAACCTCTGCACTCAGGGTAATACCGGGTTAAGACCAGCTGGTGCCAGACCGGGCCGGACAGTATTGGTGATTCTTCCGATGAAGACGCATCAGAAGTTGACTGTTTATATTTTAATGATATATTTTCTAATTTAAATAAATGAGAAGGGTGGACAGAGGCTCGGAGGAAGAAGGCAACTGCTTTACATGTGAATTTTGTAACTAATATTCTTAAGTTGTCTTATAAAATAAAAATGTCTGCTACTTTTCCACTGGAAATCGAGGTTTCCTAGTTTCCCATAATGTTAACATGTGTATCACGTTTCATCTCATCAGTGACGTAAAACCGGGTGGTTTGACCTTTTTTATGAAAAAAAATCATTGATAAAATAAGTAATGGAACTTTGACAATTCAGGAATGATATCTTGTACCCCGTTAAACAATGAATATTTTAATATAATTTGACAAGCTCTGTGTCTAATAGTTTATCTCCAACATGCCTTCGATTCTTAGCCACCCGGTTTTACTCCACTTTCGCCTATTTAGTCGAAATCTACAAATTTTGGAAGCATCGCGTACCCCTTTGCACCATTGCGAAAGCAGATAAAACAATAAGGATTGCAATGTTGGCGTATTGGTAAATGCACGGAAGCAGTCATTGCGCATAGTCCTGTTAGGTTAAATGAGTGGGCAGAGGCGCAGGTGGAAGAATAAGACCAAACATTTATTCAACACCAGGGTTGTCAGATCAAAATAGCAAAATAAGGCCAAACCTTCTTAAAAATAAGGCCAAAAAAGGCCAAATTTGACAAATAGACTGGAAACCCCATTTGATATTTAAAAAAAGGCTATCCCTCATGGAAACGAGCCCCACTTGATAGGCATATGTTCAATGCTCTATTATTAAACTAAAATTTCAGTGAAAGAAATTTCAAACATCCTTCTTCTATTCAGGAGTAATTTCATTTGACAGCTCATTATATATCACTTGAAATCTGTAACATCAAAAATTTATTGAAAAACAATAGAATAAGCAGTTAAAAATTGTTCAAAAAGTCATTAACGAAAATAAAGCCAAAAAAGGCCAAAATTGAACTTAAGGCCAAATGAAAATTCCTAAGGCCAAAGGCTTTGAAAAGAGGCCAAATTTCCATAATTTGGCCTTAAAAAGGCCAATATGGCAACCCTGTTCAACACAGACACAGGACAAAAACATAAAGACGAGCACATCACAGTTTGGCTACGGAACTTCGTGATCTGATGAGAAGTTAGACTCGCAGCCGTCCGCTACACGTACTTGGAGTCACGTGAGCATTGGCTACATCCAGGTATTAATCCATATTAATAAGTCCAGCATAATTACACAAAATACTTATTTCCTGTGTATACTTACATTGCAGATCGGTAAATCAAACTGGAAAAGAGTCAAACGTGCTCTCAAGTAGCTGTTAAAGTAATGAGATTTCAAAGTTTATACCTGCAGCTGAAAATCTGGTTTCTTTATCACTCACTTATATTAAAATTGGCATGTTTCATGTTTGTAATGATGGGATTTTGTACTCAATTCCTCACTTGCTAAAGTCTTGACATTTTGTACACTTATGGGATCTTGATGACAATACGCTATTTTAACAATTTCAGCTTTTAATTACAGCTTAATGTATTAGTTTAATTAAAATGGAATTCGTACGAGTGGAATCGCAAGATAGTGAATTTGAGAAAAAAATTAATTAGAAGATTCCATAATATTTTTAATAATTAATTATAAGTTAAAAGACCAAAAAGCAGAAAATAATTTTAAAAAATTATTTTTTGGTGCACCAAAAAAAAAGTGTATTTTAAAAACAGGTTTCCTTGAATAATCTTACTTCCTGATTAATTTTGTATACATATGAATTCCCTAGCAATTCTGTCTTTTGAAGAATACTGATGTACTACTGAGTATATATCTTAAGTTTAATCTTTTTTCCATCACTTTTCTTATATAATGATTTATTTAATTCAATTTGAATTTTTTTCTTTAGATGCCTTATATTAAAAGTAATTAATGTCAAATATAATCCTAACTATTTTAAACAATCTGCAAAACTTTTATTTCATCAGCTTAACTGAATTATTATTCATTTTAGGGAAATGGATCAGTTGCTCACCGAATGTATCTAATCTGAAATAACGCGAACTCTTCTGGATGATTTTATCTTTGAGGTCTAAAATAAACGCTAATTTCTGATATCTAGAAATTAATGCCCAAACGACAGCATATTTGAAACTCCTGATTGAAATTTCAGTTAAATCCGGATTTCTTAAACTTCTGACCAGCTGACGTCACCTTTTGTATTCATTTGGTGAGAAACTTAAATAAGTCGAAAAAAGACTTTTTCTCTATTTATTTAATTATTATTTTTTTAATTGTTTAAGTTTCTCGGTAAACCCATCGACTCTTTAAAGTACTCCTCAATAATAATATAAAAAAAGTTTAAAAAATTTATGACATTTGAAGAACCTAAGTAACTACGCTGTAGGGTATGAAAGTTTCTATCCTAACATCTTCCAGCAGGGGTGTAGTGGAGACGGAACGCCGTTACGGCACTTCTTTTTTTTAAAGAGAAATAAATAAGAAAAAATTGTTTAAACGTCCTTAAAACAGCGTGATTTTTGCCACCCAGGTTAGAGCGTTCTGGCACTGCTTTTAGAGCGTATCAGCACTTCTTATTTTTCGACTAACCACTATCTTCCAGTGGTTACTACCAGAGGAGAGCAACGTAGATGAGTAGGCCCAAGGAATATGAAAATGAGTAGGCACTGTCTTCCAGTGGTTACTACGGAAGAGGAGAGCAACGTAGATCAGTAGGACCAAGGAATACCGAAAATGAGTAGGCACGGACTTCCAGTGGTTGCTACGGAAGAGGAGAGCAACGTAGATGAGTAGGTCCAAGGAATACGAAAATGAGTAGGTCCATAGACAAAGCAAATGCTAATCAAGTTTTTTTTCATTATAGTATTAATTTTTAGCTTTTTCTTTTAGCTTCAATTAAGCGTAGCAATTTCCGAATCAGAAATTATTAATTAATTAATAGTTTGCGTTGTAATTTTAATGAAAAATAGTGAAAACGCTTAGTTTAGAGTTTGATTCTTTGTTCAAATAAAAATATATACTTTATAAAATTTTACTTTTAACAAATTCCTAATACCACAACAAAATTAGGATGTTAACTTTGAAAATGTACATTATTACAACAAAAACGTGTTTTATCGTAGAAACAATTTAACTGCAAAATTTAATTTTTTTAAAGGAAGGAATAAATATTCCAATTAAATTAAGGCAACATCCACAACGAGAAGATGTTAATTAACACTCTAATTTTTTAAAGCCAAAATCTGTGTTAATATTAAAGATACAACCTTTTTTTTCTTTGTTTTCCAAATTTTTTTAAAAAAAGTGACCTTAAGGGGTTTCTGAAATAGATGAATGAATTAAGTTCTGCAGTCTTTAATTAGTTCTCAAACTTTGTCCAATTTTTTTTAATAAAGGTTTTCTATTTGTGTTGTAATCATTGGTTTCGTTCACATTATTAATGCAATTGTTTTAGCATGGTTTTAATTAATATTGTATTTAAATAGCTTTACTTAATTTTTTTAACAGATTATTTATTTATTTATAGTCTGATGTTGGTTTAAGAAATTCTCTTCGAATTTTCACGGTCTACGTTAATGTTGGATTATTAATGAAAAGTGCAAAAAGTCTTCGTACGGCAATTCTTTTTTTCTTTCACATTATTAAAGTCAAATTCCAAAAAGATAACGCATTTTTTGTGCTCACAAAAGTTATTTAAAATGGGAGCGTAGGATGTTACTGACAGATACTGTTGCAACTATCAGTCATCTAGAAATTCAAGGGTATATGTGAAACCTATGCAACTATCAGTCATCTAGAAATTCAAAGGTATATGTGAAACCTGTGCAACTATCAGTCATCTAGAAATTCAAGGGTATATGTGAAACCTATGCAACTATCAGTCATCTAGAAATTCAAGGGTATATGTGAAACCTATTAGAGTTGGATTAGGTGGTATGATCTTCTTCTCACAATAAATTAGAATGATCACTACTGACTTCAATAGTCAATTTTTCTGCTCTAAACCGGACTATTAACCTAAAAAAATGGAAAAATAGAGAGGAATTCTAGTTTTTACAGAGTTTGAAGCAACAAACAAAATTCAAGCATATTAATAATAAAATCTCGATGTTTTTCAGTATTTAAAAATAACCAGAGAAAAAAATATTACACTGAAAATAATAAAAATTGATTTATGCAAACGTATAAAATGACGAAGAAAATAATGACAGTATTCATAGTCACATATTCGAAAAATAATTTCCGACATTATAACACGTTCAGGTTTAAAAAAGGTGAAGATTAAAAAGCATTTTTTTTTCACATTGAAAATACTGAAACTGATTCAAATAAAAGTATTTAATGACAGAGAAAACAATCACAAAAGTAGTTCATTTTACACAAATTTCACAAGTAATTCCGAGATTACAAATCTCAACTTTTAACCTCTTTCACACCGATAAACAAAAATTGATTCATACATATATCCAAGTTGAAACTACTAGTCATTTAGAAATTATTTAGTTCATGTGAAACTCATTAGAATAGGACTTCCTTTGATCATAAATCAAGATGATTAGGAGTATTGACTTCAATAGTCAACTTCTCGACTTTAAATCAGAATGTTATACTGAAAACCAAAAATAGTGAATAATACTAACTTTTAAAAATTCTGAAGCAACAACTGGAATTGGGAGGAGCAATAATTGTTAAAATAAACTACTGATATTTTCAGGCTTTAGAAAAAAATATTTCACCGAAAATACAAAAACTGATTCATGCAAGGGTATGCAACGACGAAGAAAATGACCATCAAAGTCTTCATAGTCGCAAATTTCACAGTAGTGTCGATTATAAGAGACTCAGTTTTTATGAGAAACTGAAGAAAAAATAAAACTCTTTCACATTGCAAATATTAAAACTGATTTATATAAAAGTATTTAACGACTTTTATATGAACCAATGTAGTTTTTATTACAAAAAGAACAATCACAAAAAAATTCATGTTTCATAAATTTCACAAGTAGTCCTGAGATTGTAAGATTCAAACTGAACCTCTTCCGGACAACAAATGCAAGTAACTGATTCACAAAAAAGCATTAAAATGAGATAAAAAAATACAATCACAAACACACTATCGTAATAGTTCATAATTCACAAATTTTACACGTAGATGCGAGATTACAACAGTCTCAGTTTTTCTACGTCCATATCAGACAGCTCTTCATTTTCTTCTATTTCTTCACCATCCCTCCTCTGAATGGTCATGTAGCCATTTTTCGAGAATCCATAGCTGTCGTATATCATGATGGAATCGTAGTCTATATCGAAATCCATCCACTCGTATTCGTTTCTTCTAAGTCTTTGAAATTGATCTTTGTTTCCTAAAATTAAATTTATTCATAAGGATACAATTTCATAAAATATGCGCATAATGTGTGTTATATATGTGTTTTCAAATGTGTTATATATGTGTTATTATATGTGTTATCAAATGTGTTATGTGTGT
>BGPR01053826.1:0-10327 GCA_013235015.1 Araneus ventricosus | reverse complement strand
GAGTTTATAAACTCATTTCGTGCTTTTTAACATTAATTACAATAGTACCATATTATCCCCAAACTTTTACCGTTCTCAACTGATTGTCCCTCTCTCTATTCATGTTTTAATGAATCCCCCCCAATTAAAAGCTAATTAAAACGGCTATAACTTCTGTAGTTTGGCAAATAAAAAATCAGAATCAGCACAATTTTATTAACTACCATAAACACGACGGTTCCGTTCAGATTTTTTAACCTTCATTTTTTTTTTTGTATTTTTATCCTATTTACGGACTTTGAAATTTTCTTCCGCTATTTTAAGCCTTTTTTTCTTTTTCACACTTGGGCTATGGTAAACAAGCTGATTTCATAGAACATGCTGACTTCTAGTTTAAAAGTAGTCCTGGTGCTCTAACTCAATTTCATGACCATCTGCCGTCATTTTAATTAAAATCCTCTCACCTGCAATCTGCGTGAACAAAGAGTTTCGCAACTCATTTTGTGACTTTTTAATATTAGCCACCACAGTGCCAGATTATCCCCGAAATTTCACCTTTCTCAACTGATCGGCTCTCTTTCTATTTATATTTTAATTATTCCCCCAATTAAAAGTTTAGTAAAATGATTATAACACCTGGATTTTTGCAACTATAAAGTAAAAAATTTCAAGTTATGCTCACCATCCTAATATGTTCTGATTCACTACAGTTGCATACTGAAAAGTTGAAAACCTTCATTTATAGCGTTGTTCGGTCTGATTCGAACATAGGAAATTTACATTCTCTTTAGATAAGCATTGTTGTTTTTGACACGTTAGCATTTCCAAAGTATTTTATTTGTAAATTTACAATCATTAGTCATCCTTGAGATCCGTATATCTGGATTAGTTATGAAGGTTTGTTGGAGTTCACAAACTTACATAACCTCAGAAATATAGCTGAAAATAAATCCAGTTTATAACAGGATAAAAATTTTCCATCAGAATAATGAACTCGAAGTTGTATCATGTAATATATATCTTTCTATACTTTTCTCATTATTTCGACCATTCTTTGTTACAGACAGAGAGAAAAATAGTACTGGAGCCATCTCTGATATTCACTATATGCGGTTCATTCTCTCAGAAGCCAACATAAACTCGCTAAAACCGTAATTTAACCTTATCAGTTTTATGACAGCATCAGCTCTCAATTCAAGTTTGAATTACTTGTAATCTGTCTAATAAAATCTTGGAGTTTATTCCAAATTTGTTCATAAAAACCATTTAACTTATCTATACACGCAAATCCATATGTTTTTAGATTAGAGATGGACTTTGAAATTTAAAATGACTTTTATAAAATTATTCCAGACCTTTTTTTTCATTCAGCTGACTCACTTATAAGCCAACAGTCCTGTAAAACTTTGTATTAGAGTATTTAGATTGTTAGATTTTGCTGAAAAAGTTCTAAAGTTTTTTCATTATTTGTTTGAAATTACTTTTAAATTTATATTCTCAATTTTTTATACTCGAGAAACTGAAATGAGCTCGAATGTGACCTGCAATTAAATGTTTCTTTATTTCTGTTTTTAGTAATATTTGCTAAATAAAAATTGCTTATACGGAGATTAAGTATAAATCAATAAAGAATTATTTGGTAGAAGTTGTTGAGGAAAAGGGGGTCCCAAAACTTGCATTGTTTAATGGTTCTTACAGCGCTTATCCGGATTTATAACAAATAGATAGAAACCTGGTGGTTAAAGGCTGTTTTCCTATACATATCTATTAATAAAAAAAGCGAATAGCGAATGTGCACTTGGGGGCACCATGGAGTCAAAACTTTAGTGAGTTTATGTTATTTTTTAACTCTCTAAGCCCGGCAAAAGTGATAATTTCTGTGTCTCAGAAGACCAGGTAGTTTTTCATTCACGGAAGCAGAATGAAATCCTCTATTCCTTTACAGAAATTCCAGGAAATGGAGGCCCTCCGCTTCCGCGCGGCGACATCAATTGTGAACAATGAAGCGACAGGGAGTGGAGGAGAGGTCTG
This sequence comes from Araneus ventricosus, assembly GCA_013235015.1. NCBI lineage: Eukaryota > Metazoa > Arthropoda > Arachnida > Araneae > Araneidae > Araneus > Araneus ventricosus. The sequence continues at coordinate 8,317 of BGPR01053826.1, read as the reverse complement.
GTCATTTGCGGTTTTAAGAAATGGCTTTTAAAAGCCAGTATCGCATTGGAATATTTTGTCTAATATAAGATGTTTGCTCTTCATTTAGTTGACAGAAAATATAACAATAGAGCAATCTGATACAGGAAATTATCGATTGAAACAACTAATATTAGCTTATCTGATACTTTTTCACAAAATTATTTTGTCAATTATTATGAATTCTTTCTATGATAAAAGTGATATATTAAATTTATTGCTGCTGATTAACTTCATTTCAGTCATTTTTTAAACACTTTTTGTGAAATGTATAAAAATCCATCCAATTATTAATACCTTTTAAATGTATTGTATAACACGAAATTTAAATATTAACATAAAATTCAGATCAATATTTTTTACATGTCATCAATAATGTAGTTTACAATACAGTGAAGGAAAATACATTATTTGGCAATCTTTTTTTAATTTTTCTAAGAATATCCGTTTCATGAATTTTGTGTCGTGTATTTCATTCTAAACACCAAAAAAAAGTTTAATATTCGTATTTATAAGCTTATTTATTTAACTTCTTTCTTTTTTCAAGAAGGGAATATTATTCTTTAAAACAATTTATAGTTGCAATGCAAATAATTAAATCGCTGTTTTATTATAAAGTTTCTTCCGCCTTTTTTTACAATAAAGTTTGAGAGAACAAAAAAGTTACATGAACAATAAATGGAACCATGATTTCCTTATTTATTGTTTTACAGATTCGGAAATGTATTTTTAATATTTCTTAAATTTACAAGAAATTGATTTCAAGAAAATACCAAAGATAGCTGCAAAAGTTTGAATCTGAAATAAAGAAACATTTTCTCTATTTCGAGTACAAACGAGTGCTGGGAAAAAGTATAAGAATAAGAATTGATGAAAGAAGGTCATAACCTTTTCTTCGATCAGTCATTTAATACTCAATAAATGTCTGTCCACCATTTTTTAATAGAATTATTTAATTTTATTTTTTCAAAGGAAGTCTGTTTAAGTGAAACGCACATACAGAGAGCATATTATAAAATTCGAAATTCGTTTAATTACAAAATATGTATTAAGAAAAAATCTTTAAATAACAAGTTTATTTTTAAATATTAAAATTAAAGTGGGTCTTTTATATTTTTCTTGTAAAGCTCTCACACTACGTTTTATACAATTTTGTAATAAATTAATCTCATGTGTGTACATATGGGACATTGTTGAATACGATGTTTGTGGCTCTTCAAACCTATGTTGAATAGGTTAAAAGCTTTTGTAAAAATTTATTATTTCAATAATATAATAGTTTATTTGCTTAGTATTTAAAAATAAATTTCTAATTTCTAAATATCGTTTTATAAATCGTAATTGCATATTTAACCCTCTGCGAAGCTAATTCAATAAGGTTGCCCGAATTCAAAAAATTGCATCTCAATGCAGTTACGCAGTTTTAATTATATATTTGTATTCCATATCATATTGTTTTGTATCTAATACGAAAATTTTACTATTTTTACATGCTATTATTTAATTTGAAATGGCATATCTTTTTGTTGCATTTTACAATAATTTTTTAATGTTTGCATAAAATGGAATTCTGTAATCTATTTTTCACTCAGTTGTTGGTGTTCTGAACAACTGCACTGAAATTAAGTAAAGATTCCAATGCTAATGCAATGTTTTTGTATTTTCTGAATTAATTTATCTACTATCAAAATAGCTTTCTCTCCTAAACAGAGAAAAATTGCATTCGCAACATATTATAAAAATTGCTAAACTACCTTCTTTGACATACTTCTTAGTAAAAATAAATAATAATAATTATAATTAAAATAATTATAATTTTTTATTCTTAACTCAAGATTACAATATCAAAAATCTTTTCATTAGTTAAATCTCGATAAATTGAAATTAATGGATTTGATAAAAAAAACCATTTAAAAGAAAATTTTGAGCCTGGACTTTTTTCAAATAGTCAAGAATTTTTGTTATACATGCTTAAGATAAGTCAACAATTAGAAACGCAATTTAGAAATTATTAAGAAATAATATTTCTTCCGTGTGAGTAATTTAAAGGCCATCGAAAAATATTTTTATACCTTTTGATTTTGGACACTAGGAATTATTAAAAATTTATCTAATAATAAATTGGGTTTGGAAATAAAAGAGTAAAATAGAATAAGAAGCTGAATATATATTATAAAAAGAGAATATCCTAAATTCAAATTCTCGAAAACATTAGCCTTGCATCAACCTCGAAAGAAAGACTCAGGCTCGAGCCCGGGCCAGTGGGATTCGTAACACGGCACTCTACCGACCTTGCCATGCATGCACGTTTTGAGAAAGGCATATTTAAATGACATTCATAATTTGCTCAAAATTTAAAAGCATTTGATTCAACTGCCTGAAATTCACTAAAAAATTACATTTTATCAATGTACTTAATAACAGATTTTAACAGCAGTAGATCTTTGATAAATGCAAAGAGTTGTTTAATATTCCTTGATGACGATTAAAATATTTTTTACTGTATGGAGCTCATCAAGATTGAAAACTTGATATTTAATTAGAAAGAAATCTGAGCTTAAATTTCATTACTGAACGTTTCAGTAAATATATTGTTTCCATCAAATTAAATGATATTCATGGGAAGTCCTAACCAGATAATAGAAATCAAAAGCGTCAAAATACTGAAGATTTTTGCAAAGTTCCATTAAATTCACTAACGAAATTTTAAATAATTAACAGAAATGTTAATTAAAAAAATAATTAATAATAATTAAAATTAATTATTAAAATTATAATCAATATAATTAATTATCTAATTATAATTAATTATTAAAATTATAATCAATATAATTAATTATCTAATTATAATTAATTATTAAAATTATAATCAATATAATTAATTATCTAATTATAATTATTAATTAAAATTAATACCAATGCAATTAATTATCTAATTAAAATTATTATGTTATTAATTATGATTCATAATTATATTAAAATATGAGTTCAATAATAAAGATTATTAAAGTAATTATGGGCTATAAATCCATTTTTTCGGAGTCGGAACGAATCCGAGGATCCGGATCCTCAGCCGGACTCGGATCCGTGGATCCGAGTCCGCAAAAGGAACGAATCTGACCCATCACTAGAATGAGTGGCAAAAGGAAGTCGTTCGCGAAAGAACGAATTATCAAAATGAACGACGTGACCGTTACGCCTTTTTCTTGAGCCGTGAGTCGTTCGTCCGTGAACGAATACCTTGCTCTGAAGTGAAGTCGTTCTATCGAAAGATCATCGTCTGATTCTGCAACAAACATTCCAGTCATAAAGAACATACTTGAAGGGAAAGTTTCAAGCTTAGACACCGCGGCTTTATTTTCCTTGACATTATCAAGGTTTTTGACAAATTCTGGCTCAAGATTTTCTGCATAAGTTAAAATCAGCTTTCCTCAATCATAAAAATAGAAATTGTGCACGTCATAAGCATCCATTCACTGCAAACTTTTTCATTTCCGACTTTGTTCTTTCATTGCGTACAAAAGCCGTGCACTCGAACTTATTCTTATAAAAATCAAGTATCGTTTAATTTTGGAACATAATTCTAACATGCCTAATTAAGGACGAAATCCCTTGAAACGTTGACTGTCGGTCGGTTTCTGTAATCGCATGCTTGTGAACACTATAATTCCCAAACGCAACGACTTAGATAAATGAAATTTGGTATGTGGTCTTTTAACCTTAATTGCCCAATTTTCGTTTCAATCGGGTAAAAAAACTCTAATGCCCCTGAAACTCAATATGCCATTACTTTTCGATAAAAAAAAATTATAAATAAAGAATTAAATTTAATTTTGAAAAATTCGCGACTGCATGCTCTTCCTGGACTATAGCATCAAAGTTTCAAATTTCAGGTGAATTAAATTTCCGTTTATTATAATATAAGATAATCTCTTGCGTACTAAATAAAGGTTATATGAATAAGCTATTTCTTCCGACATTTAGTGCATTGGTTTTCTAAATGCAATCTTTAGTTTGAGGATTATTAATTCGCCCTCTTAAAAAGCATATATAACTAGTTTCAGTACAAAAGGCTTGAAGTATATTGCTTTATTTAAAACATTATTCAGGGGGTTATTTATAATCCTTCATGTGTATTAATTATTACTGGCTATTTTGGAATATAGATTATTATGTGACTATCTATATAATAAATGTTTATGTGCATACAAAACGGATTACGCCAGTTAAGCTCCGTTTCTATTTGTGATCGGCTCTTTTTTTTTTACTTTTTGCTGAATACTAAATCAAGAAACAATATGAAAAGTTTTATAGTGCCATCAGAGATTAGTAAAATATATATAAATGGCATTGTAGTTAAACCTTAAAATTAAGGAAATAATTTTTACATTCGTAGACTAATATGCTGACGTGTAGACTGAAAATAAATTGAAATCAAGAATATAAAAAAGACAACTAATAATATGAAGTACAGCCAATATTTAAAATACAACTATTAATAAACATCAAATAAATTGAAGTCACAGAGACATCTAAAGAATATCAACTTTCATGCAACTTCAATGATGTTCATATTTTTAGAAACTCACGACATGAAAAATAAGTAATATAGCTTTCAATTTTTTGGCCCAACGGTCTGGCATTTGTCTAGTCTAACGGTGTTTATTTTTGTCATGGACACGGGCAATATGCAGAAAGAGGGCTCTCGAAGACATAAAGTGTAATTTTGTCACACGACAGGTGTTATCTCTGAAAGCAGTAAAACCTAGTTTGAATAGGTTAAAAGCTGAATAGAGCGGATTCTTGCGGTTAGTGCGTCCCTCCAAGGGGGTTGCTGACTGTCCACAGCTCAGAGGGGGGAAGAGACTTGATCTGCTGCGCTTTTGGGAAAATCTTCTGTTGGGAGGAAGACACTTTCAAAATAGATAAAGGTGCTACAGCCGCTCGCTTTTCGAATCGCTTTAGAAAGAAGACCGAACCACTCAGAGGGTTAATAAACTTCAAACATTAAAGGAAATGACATAACAAGTTAAGGCAATTAATATTCAAGTTGATTAATAGAAAAATAAATAAGAAAAATTAAGATATTTAATAAAACTGTAAAAAATTACCGTTGAAATTTTAAAGGTTGCCAAAGATGCCACAAGATACGAAAAAAACTTTGGTGGCGAAGATTTAAATAATTAAAAATATTGGCAAAGTCGAAAAATGATGTAGTTGCATTTTTTGTAATCTAACACATGATCAAGTTTTAAAAAAAACATTAGTGATAATGGTAATACTTATTTTTCGAAAAGTTTTTTTGCCTAATGTATTTGATAAATTTTATTTAAATAATTTAAATTTTACTATATAATTCAGTACTAAATTCTACAACTCATTAGTGAGAAAGAGTTTTTTGTATGTTTTCAAACATGTTTTATAGTAATAAAATTATATCAGTTTTGTATTTCAGACTTTTTATTGCAGTAATGAGTTCTTCTAAAACAGAAACGTTTGATATCAACAGCACCTCTCTATGATTGTCCATTGCTGAGTTATAGCGTTTTCGGGAAAATCCAAGATTGCGGGCGTTTACTCAAAATCTAAGGGTGTTGCCCAAGCAGGATTTTTTGGGATTTTTCTGGGGAAGTACAGGGGAACCTAAAGCACCTATTTCAGAAGGAATTACCTTTATAATAATTATTTCCGTCTCGAGCCAAATTTCTGTCTAAATTGCTTATACTATAAAGGTCTCTAAGATGAACACAATACGATGTCTCATGGCATACTGACTTATGAATGTCAGAGCTCTCCGTGACTGTGTCTGCGGAATTGCGCTGCTATCTGATGGCGTGTTACAGAATTAGTCTCGGAACTTTTTAATACCAGATCGTATATTCATTGGCCACGAAGTTCGCACTCTTTGGAGAGAAGCTGCCCTTACAATAAAATCCTACACCCCTAATTCCCTCTTAATTAGTGAAATGGCAGTATCGCTCTTGTCTCTACAGAGAAAGCGAAAGTACTTGCTGAGAGCTTTAGAAAACAATTCGAACGAAACCAGTGGCGGATTTCCGCACAGGCGTTAGAGGCGGCCGCCTCGTGCCTCGAGACGATAGGGGGGCCTCAAAATCTATGCTAGAAACATCGCTGTGCTAAGCCGACGGCGAACTTATGATGTTGCAGTCTTGTTTCTAGTATAATCCTCTCCTCACTGAAAAGTTTCTCCCTCTTTGCTTTAAAAAATTAATGAGGTAACGAAAACAGCCAAACGAAACATTGGGGGACATAAGACACTTAATAAATAAATGAAATACATTACTTAGATTATAGTTCGTCGATAACTATTGGAAGATACAAATTTTTTTTAAAGTATCATTTGTGGTAAAACCTTCATAATGTAGCTTCTCTTAGAGTGCAAGTAAAATTCACACCACTGCAATGCAGATAGATTTCTGAATTTTAATGGTATTCAATTGGAATTTTCATATAAATTGCTCTATATATCTGGCTTTGAACTTTTGAAAGAAAATTTACGCTATGTCCCGCACATGCGCAGTAAAATTTATTTAATGCAAATAATCATATTTACTCTAATATTCATAGTATGAATTTCAAATTTTAATGGAACACTTCTGTAACATATTTTCAAGTTTTCTGTAAGCTTTGTATTATTTGATGGAAAACTCTGCATGTTATAAGCAAAAAAGCATGCTGGAAAATTTAATATTTTTTAAGAAAACCTTTATAACTTCCAAAATATACTTGTTACTTTTACGAAAATGCATGTAAGCAATGTACTTATTAAACCAAACCATCGATGAAATTTGTAAATCATCATCAGCTTTCTGTGGAACGGGGTAGCCCAGATTTTTTTCTTCTTCATCAATTTCTGGTCAGTCCTTTAATTGCCGTCGTGGCCGAATCCTCCCTGTAAACTGAGAGTTGAAGCCTCTTCTTTACATGATCGAAGTTTTAGGAAAATCCTTTCAGCCTTTCAGGATATTTGAAAGTCATTGCTTTATTTTACGATTCACATTTTCATTTTTTTAACAAGAGAACTTTTTAGAAGAAAGGAACGATTAAAATGGTTTTAATGATTTACTGTGTAGAGCTTAAACTAGATAAAATTTAAAAAAAAATTATCTTAATTAATTTCAAAGTGCTGTTTAAAAAAAATTTTGGGAGGATACTTTTATTATTTCCCTCCTTTTTTGCCTGTATTGTTATTAGAATATACCATTCTGTCCTTTACGACAGAGTTGATAAGAGAAATGTAAGAAATAGAAGAAATGTAAAATTGTTCTCAGTTTATGCTAAAATTCATTATAGTTTATAAATATAAGTTGGTGATTTATGAGCTCATTTCTCCTTTTTAACTGAATAAGTGTCCTTTATTAAATGTAAGTAAAGAAAAAAATATTTATTAAAAACAATTTTGAAATGTTTTTTCTATTTAATATAAAATTTGAATGCTTGGACACTGTTATGTCCAACTCATCTAGATAGACGCAAAAACCGAAAGAAATCATTACTATTCAATTATTTTGTATTATCAAACAAAAAATATCTCTGTTTGGAGTAAATTGAAAAAGATAAAGGGAAGCAAAGGAACTTTAATTTCTTTATCTATTTGATATAGTATACATGTAATGTTATGAAAAATGACATAGCATATAGACTTTAAAAAAGCTAAAGTACATTATCTGATCAAAAGTTTCCGGACATTTTAGGATATTCATATTTTTTAGAATTTCTCCAGAACCGGAAAGCTAAACCGACTGCCCTGTAACTTCTACCATGTAAAGAATAGATTGTAACTCACATTTTACAGTAAAGATTCTGTCACGAGAGCAATTGGGGAGGGGGGCACCAAAAAGGGATGAAGGCGAAAATGGAGTTTGACATATCCTGTTCCACAGAAACCTAATGACGCGATGTAACTTTCATCAATGGTTATGTTTGTGCATAATGTTTACATGCATTTTCGTGAACACAGCACAAATATTCTGGAAGATATAATAGTTTTCTTAAAAAATCCCAAATTTTCCCGCCTGTATTTTGCTTATAAAATGTTTATAAAAAGTTTTTCCACCAGATTATACAAAACTTACAGAAAAAGTGACAATATGTTAGAGAAGCATTGCGTAAAATTTTGGGATAAATAATTTGAATATGAAAGAAAATATGAGTATTTGTAGTAAATAATTTTTTACTGCGCATGTGCGAGATATATATGTTTCTTTCAGAGGTTCAAAGGCAGATATGTAGGACAACTTATATAAAAATTCCAGTCGAATACCATTAAGATTTAGAA
>BGPR01053825.1:0-10327 GCA_013235015.1 Araneus ventricosus | reverse complement strand
GTCGTGATTTACTACTTTCTATTAAAAAACGGAAATTAATTTGAAATGTATGGTTAATATAATTTAAAATTTCTCGGGAACAATTGATCATAGCGAGATAAATTTTATATCAATTGACAGAAAATTTTATTTCACTATTTTAGAGCTATTAAATTTAAAATTCGAACGAAAATTACTTTTTAAATTTAAAATTACTGAAATTTAGGTGCTCTAATAATGAAATAAGGCTGTTTAACGTCTCGCAGTGTTATGAAGCGAATTTTATTGTTGGTGACGTCTGAGCATTACCGGATCAGTGAGAGATAGATCTGGGATATTATATTAGTAATTTGTGTCAAGTTTTGAAACTTGGCATTGCTAATGTAACTAAATTAATATGGACTTTTGAGGTAAACATTATTCCACTAACCATCTTCTTTTCTAAATTAAAAGATTTAATTAATTTTCTATTAAGGATTTCGCACAGTTTGTATACATATTTAAGACTACAAAACATGGCAAAATTGAATAACAACACAATATTCTAGAGATGAATCTTGTAGTGTGGAAGTGGCGTTAAATCCTAATTTTATTTAGAGAATCTTTAAAAAAAAACAAAAAAAGTTCCCAAGCGCTAATTTTCTAACTTGAGGCGGCAGGAAGTATTTGTGACTCTCAGGAAAAAGGAAAATTGCTTAGATTCAAAAGTGTTTATTGTCAAAGTTTAGTGTCCCACGCATCTATGCTGTTGAAACAAAAAAAAAGGCATGAAGCCTTTGTCACTCTACATGCTTGTCTAAATTTCGAAAGAAAGATCCAAGTCTATCTTCTGCTGAAAGTGCTTGGTCTATTTACCTTCCAGAAGTAAGTCTTTTTCTTTGTTCATGACATTATGTGACTTTTAAATAGTTTATTATTTATTAATTTTTAAATAAGTTTAACTTTCTGTTAGGGGATTAACTTTTAATTAAGTTTAACTCTTAGTTAGGTTCAACTTTTAATTAAGTTTAACTCTTAGTTAGGCTCAACTTTTAGTATTATTAATTTTTAATTAGAATTAAATTTTATTATTATTAACTTTTAATTAAGTTGAATTTTTATTAATGTTATATTTTAAATTATTACTTGCTTCAATCAATTATTAACCTTAAATAAGTTTATTAGTTTATTAGCTTCAATTGACATATAGTGCTATATTGTTCAAATTTCCTCAAAGAGCCTTAAAATACTTAATTGATTGAAAAATTATAATTCTTTTTATTTGCTTTTTATCCACTTTTGATGGGTAAATGAGCTTCCTAATTCAACCTAACTGAAGTAAAATCTATTTTCTCATGGTTATGAGACTCCTGATACATAATTCTTTAACATATGTTCTAAATAAGCAGATCATCAGAAATCAGAACTCAGTTTTTTCATTTGTTCCATAATACGGTCAATATTTTGCATAATCAGGACACTAATTCTCAGTCGTGTGCTCAAGTATCTAATATTTTTTTAACGTTTACATTATTCTTGTCACACATTATGTGAAATTTTCAAAGATTTTCTAAATTTCCCTGAAAAAAAATTTCACATATTTATAGAGAATATAATCAATTCAGATGCATTTGAACAATCAAAGAATATTGTTCAATACGAAATCAAGTGGAAGAAATGGAGATAAGATGCGCACCATTTTTCGCGGATTATTTCCATAAATCGACCTAAGTATGACACATTTTCAAACATATTCGGTTCTTTGGTTTCATGTTTAACCCTGTGATTAGAATATCGGTAATTATGATCCCTAAAGTACAAGTTAAGTAAAAGAGGATTCAAATTATGTTCTGGTTGGTGGAACAAACTTAGAACATTGGGATCCACCAAATAAAAAATATTTTGGGACTTGGTATTTGGTAAGAATGTAGATAACAACATTTAAACTAATACAACAGACATATTCGGATAGTATACTTTGTATTCATTTGGATATAAATGGCGCTGAATGTGTTAAAAAATATTAAAATTTTTCACGATCATATTTCAGTTTTTCTTTTTATACAATTGACTCGAGAATGCTGCCTTTTAAATAAATCTTACATGTTATTTACAAGGAATTCCGTATTAACTCATTTTGTTATTTCTTATAATTTGGAGGTTCTGGTTTGTCGATCTCCGAGGTCTTTTTAATGTTATCCTATATTTCAGTGATTGGTGGTAATGCATAAGTTGTGCTAGATAATGAGACGAATTTCCAGAAAATTGGTTATTTGCATTTAGTAAGTAAAATAAATAATCCAGGTGATATTGGAATGTAGACTGACTCAAATATAACATATTCATTGTATAATTTATTAAAGTTTCGACTTTAACCTTACAGCCGGCGCGCTAAAATGTTTTACACCAGCGGGCGCGTGTCGTACTTTTTACGACATATGTTTAAATTATAAGTTTCTTAATTTTTACACTTGCAGTTGTAAGTTACTTCATTATAGTAATAAGAGACACATCATGATTGTGGGTTCTCGGTGGGCATTCTCAAAAATGAACATCCCTTTAAGATTTTTAAATTCAAACTGAGCAAGAATAATACCATTTTCCAGGACAAGCTGCGGCGATTAATTTTGCTGTCCGCTGGGCCCAAGAGAACGGCTTCAAAATTAATATACATACCGACAATCAATCCTAGATTAATTTTTGTGGACTACCACGCCCAGGTCTGCATTTGTAATAGAGAAAAAAAGAATTTTAATTTGGCTGGTAACTCGGTTGGGCTCACCTGGGTCAAAGCACATGTCAGCGACACGGGTAATGAGCTCGCCGATCACCATGCAAAATTGGCCACAACTGATGGTGAGAATATGAATGTCCAATCCCCGCTCTCATGTGTTAAATTCAAAATTACAAAAAGGTTAATGAAAGATTGGCGATATAATTGGGAAACCAATGACTCAGATTCGGGGAAGAGGGCCAGGAGTTTCGTGCCCTGAAAATAAATAAAAATTAACCGGTCCACAACAAATGCTTAGTTTACTTTTTAACGGGACACGGTCCATTCCCCTGTTACTTACACAGATTCAAAAAACTAAACTTACCACTTTGCCCCTGTGGTCGACCTGGTGACACAGATAACTACGTTTTTCATTGCCCGCTGACTAAGGAGTATCATCATAAAGAACCCGCACTGAATCATCAGGTAGAGTGGTTCAAAAATTTATTGAAAAATAGGGAGTGCATTTTGTGACTTGAAAAGATCTTCACATTCTTTGGGGACATGTGCAATAGACTTAACCAGTACTGAATTTTGGACTTGATTGGAGTGTTCCGGTTTCAGGAAATTCTTCTTATTATTATTTTCTTCAACTTGGTGCCATTCTACTACTCGGTTAACTTTTCTCGAGTTTTGGACGGTTTTAGAAATTGTTTTGGTTCCTTTTGAATTATTTGTCAGTTGTAAAGTTTTTAGATCTTTTGTGTGCTTCTGTGCAGTTTTTGTAATGCGTATTGTCTCTCGATTTTTGTTTGTAACTGTTTGATTTTATATGCTATTGATTTTAATTTGGTTATCTTTCTTATGTGTTTTGTGTTTTTAATGTTTAGTTTTTTTTATGTCTTTGCTCTTTGAGTTTTTGCGTTTTGTGTTTTTGCTCTTAATATTTTTGTGTCTTGTGTTTTTAATGTTAAGCTTTTTGAGTTTCGCTTCCTTGCGTTTTGTGTTTTTGTTCTTTATCTTCTTTTTTTTGAGTTCACTGTTGTAAACGATGATTTTAAATTGTTCTGCCCGCCCCTTGAAGTTCTTTGTAAACTCTTTTTTTTAATGTAGTTCATTTCTTTTGTTTTATGTTTCCTCTCCGACCTGTGGAAGGCCTTAGACCCTCTTGGGTAGGCTGGGACGGAGAGGGTTGTAAATAAAATAAATAAAAAAATAAGAGACACATTAGAAAAGAAAATCCTTTCAATCAAGAGTGAAAATTAATTTTTATATTATTTGCAAAATCTAAAGTTATACTGAAATCAGAGAAAGCAATGGGATTTAATACTATTTTCTGAAAAAAGGTATTAAGCAATATATAATTAAAAAAGTATACTACCAACTAAGATTGTGCTACAAAGACTTTCTTCTTAGTTTCTTATCATTGAACTTTGCCAGAGAGTGACGCTTACAAGTATACTATATATTGCACCTACTGTATTTCAGGGATTTTGATGATCGTTTTATTTCTTTCAAACACAAACCACAAGCTCTTTTTCTCAATGCTGGTTGCTGTTCACTTGCTTTTTCATGTTGTGATGTATAATTTAAATTTAAAGTCTTGGTAATGTCACATGGCGACGATCAGATTTTTTGGGCTCGAGTAATCAGGTGTTTTCATATGACTGAAGTTTTTCGGCTTGGTGGATTATTGGCGGTCTTATTACATATTAAACATTTTTGACAATGTAAAATGAAATATTAAATGGCTGCAATGCGCACTGGGTATATAATTATCAAACAGAAACGTTAAGACAAAAAAAAAGTTTAAAAATTACTCGAGCGGGCGCGCGTCGCAATTTTTACGACAGACCTAAAACAGTATGAAATTAGCTTGAAACTCGGACAAACCCATTTATTCCTGAAGAGAAGGGTCGCACGAATTAATAGCAATGACCTTCAAATAATTTTGATTGCGAATGTGAGAACAGGGCATGAAAAATCCCGTTTGTCGTAAAATTTGCGAAGTCGCGCCAGCTGGAAGGTTAACTCCAACATTCAGCATACATATTCCCAGTCCTTTACAATACCAAAGGGCTCAAAGAAAAAGCCGCAGTAAAAATAGAAATTTAATATATCTTTTGGTTGTATCGAAGACTGGCAAATACGCATAATCAGAGTCGTTTTATAATAATTACATATCACTACATAAGCACTTGAATATGACATATTGTAAAATTTTAGTGATATTATTTATATCGATCACTTCTTTTTAAATTTACACTACGGTATTTGCGAATGGGTATCTTAATCTTGAACCGTGGAAAGCTGACGAAAAGGACACCTTCCGAACATTCATTTCTGAACTTTTAAATTAATGGACCATGGAGATGGCATTTGATCTCATGCGATTTTAGATGCCGAATTCCCACATACAATGGGAATCCAGTGATTTTTCCAGAACCATTGACTTCGCCATCAGAGCCAAATATTTACGGTGATAATAATTTATGTAACTCTGTTGCTAAGAAATAATAGAGTTTAATGCGGTATTTTATTCGCAATTTTTGAACATATATATTCTTTTAGAGCCGAATGCATATAAACGCTCTTTTTCTTTCATATTTCTCGTGCTTATTTTTTAAAGCACCCGTTTACTTCTATATATCATTGATTTATTAATTTAGTTCATCTAAAACAATTGCGTGTTTTGTAAAGAGAAATTAATTTTTCTTGATCTCTCATATCCAGAACTAAAATTAAAAAAATCGTGAACAAAATAAATGTTCCAATTAATAGCGAATCTTAGTTTTAATTATTCGAATTCCTAATTAAAATAACGATTGCGTGAAACGAAATATTTTCAAAGAAATCCCCATTTGATTCGGTTTGATCGCCTTTAATTCACCGTTTAATTAATTTAAATTGGAATAACTCATTAAAAAATCTCATGCATGATTTCCAGTCCATATTTTCTAAATTGAAATTTTGACCTTCGTTACTTCATTTTTAAAGCTAATTACAATTAGTATGAGAAAATAGGAAATCCCCAGAGAGTTGTTTTAATCTAATGACATTATAAAGCAGTATATTTTAATGAGTGCATTTATGTGCATGCAATTCTGTAATTTTTCAGCAGTTTTTCTGTGCATGATTTAATAAGACAGTATTTTGTATTTGTGATTCTTGTGGTATGATATCAACCTAAATTTTTTAGTAATAGTTGTTAGCATGTAGTTTTTAGCATGTTCAGTAGTTGTTAGTAAGTTGCTTAAAATAAATTATTACAAATGCATAAATGACAACAGAAAAATATTGTTCAGTATAAAATTCATAAAATTTAAAAAATTCAGATTCATTTGTGTAAATTTCAGGTTATTGTGTACCAAAATAAATTTAGTGAGTAAATACTTTGATCATGAAATCGCTTACTATATTTTGCGCACACGTTGATTTGAATTTTGAAAGCTCATTATAATCTAACATCTCTAATTGAATGTGTGATGAACCCAATTATCGAACTGAAATCGGTCTCTGAAGTTTTTCCATATATCCAATTGTTTCAACACTTAAACAAGAAGTATATTTTTTCTCAATTCATTCATTCTCGGTTTGAAAAAATTGCCTATTAGCAAACCGGAAGGTGAAGGTTGTACGGAGATATAAGGAAAAGAAAAGTTCAAACGCATCCAGATTTTCCTCTTCTAATTCAATAAGAAGTAGAACTATGACGATGAAAGAGGGTAGAAGAGAATGCAACTAATTGGGGCTTTCCAACAAAGTCTTCCAAGCTTAGGTTAAAATGCAGTGAAAGTTAGGGATTGAAAATCACTTTTAAACCCATAGCTTCTAAGCAGCTAAAGAAAAACTTTCCGTACGAGAGGGGTTAGTTACAGTGATGATTTGTCTGTGATTAGGCGATAATTAATCTTTGATTTATCGTACTCTCATCAAAAGTAAGTAAGCTGTGGGGAAAGGAAAATTTCTTTTTAACTTACAATATATCAATTGCTGGTTCACTTCTAATCAAGATTAGACAGTTATTGTTTTCACAAGATAACTGGAGCAAAACGTTATACATGCATATATATATATATATATATATATATATATATATCTTTTTTATGCCATAAAAAATTAAATAACATTTTCATCATATACACTTATTAAACCCTCATTTAAAATAAAATGTAAAATACAATATAACCTAATATTATTCACACGATGAAATACAGAAAGATAATAAGATTAAAAACTATTACTATGAAAAAGCCAACCCAGCTATGGAATTCCAACAATCGAATGCCCATCGACCTTAGGAATCGATTATGTCACATTATTTCGAAATTTATAGGCGCCAACCTTCTGTGAGGGCCAATTGTTGGAAAAAGACAACAAATATAGGAGTAAATCTCCAAAATATATTAAGAAAAGAATGAGAAAATTAACTAAATGCTTACTGATTCAAAGTTATAGCAATAAATGCCAAAAGCTAAATAGGAAGTACAGTTCCGCATTTATTGTGAATATATTATAACTAAATTAATAACTATTGTAATAGTTATTATGACTAAAATAATAACTATTATAACTATTGTATATACTATATTAAATCATCATTAATAAATTAAACTATAAATCAATATTTTTTAAAAAACGTTATACTGACCTATTTTATTTTGATAATATTCTTTAAATAATGATGTAATTCTTCATATTATCAATTGAAAACTAAATCTAATAATAGTGGCGCCATTATATAATGAAACAAGGTTCTGTTCTAAAGGGCCATCAAAAAGTAAACCTTCAAAATATTTAATCTAGGACTTCTAGAAGAAAAAAAAAATTATGTCTTCTGAATTTTCACAATATATAAATTTAGCATTTTTAGAATTAAGAAAAAAATTTTAGCTCTCAATACAGAAATCAAATATGATAAAGAAAATTCATAATTCACAAAGCACTGTAATTTATCCCAAATTCCATAAACAACAAATTAAATGTAGAATAAATTAGGTTTAATAATTTCAAAACAGCTTTGCGTTATTTTAAATATTCTTGAAAATGATAATTTATGTTTGATCATTGTAAAACGACCGTAAATTTGTAGAATTCGTAAACAATATTAAAATTGATGACAAAGAAATGTATGATTTCTAAGGTCTTCTCACTAAAGTATGAATTATGGATTATTATTATGACCTAAAAATTATTCCATTTCACATCATCATACTGACAATACATAAGAAAGATTTACATTTTCAATAATTTTACATTTTGAAGAGCAAACATATTACTCCAAGCAAAAAGGATTCAACGAGGATTCAGTTATTCAAATTTAATCACAAATTTATTCATTTATTTTTATGAGAAGAATACAGTACTTACTTTGTCTGAGAAATACAGTACTCATAATATACAGTACTTTTATGAGAAAAATACAGTACATAACAGATATTATATTGTTTTGCGAACGTTAAGTACGTTGACGCCTTTCTACTAAAGCATCAAAATTTCTTAAAAATTTATTTCATTTATTCAAAATACTTTAATAAATGAAAATTTATTCAATTTTTTTAAAATTAAAGACAGACATTCTTTAAATATAAAATATTTAAAATCTTTGTACAGCAACATTTAAAAACTTTGTACAACAACATTACACGAATGAAATAACTTCGAATTCTTAAAAGATTTTTTATAGCTGTTAGACAACGTTCAAAAATAAAAATAATAATAAATTGAAAGAAACTATTGCTTTGCCATTCTATTTTTATTACTTTTTCATAAATTCTCGTGCAAAAAGATTTTTTATTTTGTTTATTTCTTTTTAAACATATTATAACAATATTCTTAGAATGGCTAATTTTGGAAAATATTTTTTATTATTATTTACAAATATAACCATATATTCATGATTAAATATTATTAATTTCTAATATTTCTCATCTAGTAGCAATAAAATTAATTCGTAAGAGCTTAAATAAATAAAGATTAATATGCAACAATATCAGGCAAATTATCTTGGAAATAAATATTGAACGTGTTAATATAGTAAACATTGATATATATGATAAAAATATTTTAATTTTATATTAAATTCGGATTTCAGGGGATGAAATATTTCAAAAAATATTGCGAAAAGAATATTTAACTCAACAAATAATAAATAAAACTAAATGTAACGTTAAGAATTCGGTGCCTAAACATTTGAAAGAGTTTAAAAAGAGCTTCGATTCAAAGAACATTCCCTATTTCTTTTATATTACATTGTTTAATAATGCGGCGCTTGATTATCCATCTGTCTCTAATCCTCGATCCTTCCTTGAAGAAGAGGATGTTATTTGCTGATTCATTGGTTCCCTATATTAACACAAGATAATTTACGATATGTCCACGATGTTGTTTGATATTCTAAACGTCGTACAATATCGTGAAGGTATCGCCACAATATTGTATAGCATATGCACCATTAGGGTCTGCTTTATTTTATATAAATATTGATGAAATCCAGGCAAATGTTTTCTTCTGCATTCTGCGTTCGTATTGCACTCACTCACCTAACATGCTTATAGTCCTCAGGCGACCTGGGCTGAAGAATCCCTTTCGTTTCCTCGATTATCCACCTTAAAGCATACTTGTCTTCTATCCTCGATCCTTCCTTGAAGAACAGGACATATTTTTGCTGATTCGTTGGTTCCCCCTATTAGCACAAGATAATGTACGATATCTCCAACATTCAGAATATCGACTTTGTTCGATATTCTGAAAGTTGTACAATATCTTGAAGATATCACAACAATACTGTAGAGTATATGTGTTATTAGGGTCTGCTTTCTCTTTTGAAAATATTGATCAACTCCAGGCAAGTGATGTCTGCATTCTGCGTTCGTACTCTTGTGCTCACTCACTTAATATGCTTTTAACACTCAGGTGACCTCAGCTAGAGGATCCTTTCCGTTTCCTAGCCTATGTCCATGGCTGATGATTTCAATTTGTTTGAAGATTTTTTAGTATTAAGTTATTTAAATGTTATTCATTAAAATGGCTGAGTTTACGTCGCAGTATGTTACTTCTGATTAGAGTTGACGATTGAAGTGCAGTATTATTTTAACCGTAACTAAACACACCCTTCCACTTCAATAGCCTTAAAAAGTACGGAGGGATTGCCTATGAGAGTGATGTTGGTGCGGTTAATAGAATAACAGCATAGACACCCAAGTCAAACCGATCTTATTTGATCAACTTTAAAAAGCATAAACGCATTTCTTAGCCGCTTTATAGTGGTCACATTTCTAATTCATAATTTTTTATCATTCACACATTTTTTTAATTTGCATCAATAACTTGTTTTATTATTGTAGCCTTCAAAAATTATCTTTCATTTAAATCAAATTGGCTCAGTTATTAATAATACACAAGTTGGCAAAGTTTACAACTATTTATCCATTTCACTGGCAACGGCAGTACCATTCCATAACACGTTAGTTAGATATCTCGCTTCAATCTGCAAGGCGACCGACACATCAGGTTATAACAATCAAATGAACAAGAGAGGAAGTATTGTATGGCGTGTTGCACTGGAAGGTTGAAATTTTCAGGACTTTTCGATGTTTCTGTTCATTTAATATTCATGTATCATTTTATTCATTTGATATTCATGTATCATTTTAT
>BGPR01053824.1:0-10327 GCA_013235015.1 Araneus ventricosus | reverse complement strand
GTCGTGATTTACTACTTTCTATTAAAAAACGGAAATTAATTTGAAATGTATGGTTAATATAATTTAAAATTTCTCGGGAACAATTGATCATAGCGAGATAAATTTTATATCAATTGACAGAAAATTTTATTTCACTATTTTAGAGCTATTAAATTTAAAATTCGAACGAAAATTACTTTTTAAATTTAAAATTACTGAAATTTAGGTGCTCTAATAATGAAATAAGGCTGTTTAACGTCTCGCAGTGTTATGAAGCGAATTTTATTGTTGGTGACGTCTGAGCATTACCGGATCAGTGAGAGATAGATCTGGGATATTATATTAGTAATTTGTGTCAAGTTTTGAAACTTGGCATTGCTAATGTAACTAAATTAATATGGACTTTTGAGGTAAACATTATTCCACTAACCATCTTCTTTTCTAAATTAAAAGATTTAATTAATTTTCTATTAAGGATTTCGCACAGTTTGTATACATATTTAAGACTACAAAACATGGCAAAATTGAATAACAACACAATATTCTAGAGATGAATCTTGTAGTGTGGAAGTGGCGTTAAATCCTAATTTTATTTAGAGAATCTTTAAAAAAAAACAAAAAAAGTTCCCAAGCGCTAATTTTCTAACTTGAGGCGGCAGGAAGTATTTGTGACTCTCAGGAAAAAGGAAAATTGCTTAGATTCAAAAGTGTTTATTGTCAAAGTTTAGTGTCCCACGCATCTATGCTGTTGAAACAAAAAAAAAGGCATGAAGCCTTTGTCACTCTACATGCTTGTCTAAATTTCGAAAGAAAGATCCAAGTCTATCTTCTGCTGAAAGTGCTTGGTCTATTTACCTTCCAGAAGTAAGTCTTTTTCTTTGTTCATGACATTATGTGACTTTTAAATAGTTTATTATTTATTAATTTTTAAATAAGTTTAACTTTCTGTTAGGGGATTAACTTTTAATTAAGTTTAACTCTTAGTTAGGTTCAACTTTTAATTAAGTTTAACTCTTAGTTAGGCTCAACTTTTAGTATTATTAATTTTTAATTAGAATTAAATTTTATTATTATTAACTTTTAATTAAGTTGAATTTTTATTAATGTTATATTTTAAATTATTACTTGCTTCAATCAATTATTAACCTTAAATAAGTTTATTAGTTTATTAGCTTCAATTGACATATAGTGCTATATTGTTCAAATTTCCTCAAAGAGCCTTAAAATACTTAATTGATTGAAAAATTATAATTCTTTTTATTTGCTTTTTATCCACTTTTGATGGGTAAATGAGCTTCCTAATTCAACCTAACTGAAGTAAAATCTATTTTCTCATGGTTATGAGACTCCTGATACATAATTCTTTAACATATGTTCTAAATAAGCAGATCATCAGAAATCAGAACTCAGTTTTTTCATTTGTTCCATAATACGGTCAATATTTTGCATAATCAGGACACTAATTCTCAGTCGTGTGCTCAAGTATCTAATATTTTTTTAACGTTTACATTATTCTTGTCACACATTATGTGAAATTTTCAAAGATTTTCTAAATTTCCCTGAAAAAAAATTTCACATATTTATAGAGAATATAATCAATTCAGATGCATTTGAACAATCAAAGAATATTGTTCAATACGAAATCAAGTGGAAGAAATGGAGATAAGATGCGCACCATTTTTCGCGGATTATTTCCATAAATCGACCTAAGTATGACACATTTTCAAACATATTCGGTTCTTTGGTTTCATGTTTAACCCTGTGATTAGAATATCGGTAATTATGATCCCTAAAGTACAAGTTAAGTAAAAGAGGATTCAAATTATGTTCTGGTTGGTGGAACAAACTTAGAACATTGGGATCCACCAAATAAAAAATATTTTGGGACTTGGTATTTGGTAAGAATGTAGATAACAACATTTAAACTAATACAACAGACATATTCGGATAGTATACTTTGTATTCATTTGGATATAAATGGCGCTGAATGTGTTAAAAAATATTAAAATTTTTCACGATCATATTTCAGTTTTTCTTTTTATACAATTGACTCGAGAATGCTGCCTTTTAAATAAATCTTACATGTTATTTACAAGGAATTCCGTATTAACTCATTTTGTTATTTCTTATAATTTGGAGGTTCTGGTTTGTCGATCTCCGAGGTCTTTTTAATGTTATCCTATATTTCAGTGATTGGTGGTAATGCATAAGTTGTGCTAGATAATGAGACGAATTTCCAGAAAATTGGTTATTTGCATTTAGTAAGTAAAATAAATAATCCAGGTGATATTGGAATGTAGACTGACTCAAATATAACATATTCATTGTATAATTTATTAAAGTTTCGACTTTAACCTTACAGCCGGCGCGCTAAAATGTTTTACACCAGCGGGCGCGTGTCGTACTTTTTACGACATATGTTTAAATTATAAGTTTCTTAATTTTTACACTTGCAGTTGTAAGTTACTTCATTATAGTAATAAGAGACACATCATGATTGTGGGTTCTCGGTGGGCATTCTCAAAAATGAACATCCCTTTAAGATTTTTAAATTCAAACTGAGCAAGAATAATACCATTTTCCAGGACAAGCTGCGGCGATTAATTTTGCTGTCCGCTGGGCCCAAGAGAACGGCTTCAAAATTAATATACATACCGACAATCAATCCTAGATTAATTTTTGTGGACTACCACGCCCAGGTCTGCATTTGTAATAGAGAAAAAAAGAATTTTAATTTGGCTGGTAACTCGGTTGGGCTCACCTGGGTCAAAGCACATGTCAGCGACACGGGTAATGAGCTCGCCGATCACCATGCAAAATTGGCCACAACTGATGGTGAGAATATGAATGTCCAATCCCCGCTCTCATGTGTTAAATTCAAAATTACAAAAAGGTTAATGAAAGATTGGCGATATAATTGGGAAACCAATGACTCAGATTCGGGGAAGAGGGCCAGGAGTTTCGTGCCCTGAAAATAAATAAAAATTAACCGGTCCACAACAAATGCTTAGTTTACTTTTTAACGGGACACGGTCCATTCCCCTGTTACTTACACAGATTCAAAAAACTAAACTTACCACTTTGCCCCTGTGGTCGACCTGGTGACACAGATAACTACGTTTTTCATTGCCCGCTGACTAAGGAGTATCATCATAAAGAACCCGCACTGAATCATCAGGTAGAGTGGTTCAAAAATTTATTGAAAAATAGGGAGTGCATTTTGTGACTTGAAAAGATCTTCACATTCTTTGGGGACATGTGCAATAGACTTAACCAGTACTGAATTTTGGACTTGATTGGAGTGTTCCGGTTTCAGGAAATTCTTCTTATTATTATTTTCTTCAACTTGGTGCCATTCTACTACTCGGTTAACTTTTCTCGAGTTTTGGACGGTTTTAGAAATTGTTTTGGTTCCTTTTGAATTATTTGTCAGTTGTAAAGTTTTTAGATCTTTTGTGTGCTTCTGTGCAGTTTTTGTAATGCGTATTGTCTCTCGATTTTTGTTTGTAACTGTTTGATTTTATATGCTATTGATTTTAATTTGGTTATCTTTCTTATGTGTTTTGTGTTTTTAATGTTTAGTTTTTTTTATGTCTTTGCTCTTTGAGTTTTTGCGTTTTGTGTTTTTGCTCTTAATATTTTTGTGTCTTGTGTTTTTAATGTTAAGCTTTTTGAGTTTCGCTTCCTTGCGTTTTGTGTTTTTGTTCTTTATCTTCTTTTTTTTGAGTTCACTGTTGTAAACGATGATTTTAAATTGTTCTGCCCGCCCCTTGAAGTTCTTTGTAAACTCTTTTTTTTAATGTAGTTCATTTCTTTTGTTTTATGTTTCCTCTCCGACCTGTGGAAGGCCTTAGACCCTCTTGGGTAGGCTGGGACGGAGAGGGTTGTAAATAAAATAAATAAAAAAATAAGAGACACATTAGAAAAGAAAATCCTTTCAATCAAGAGTGAAAATTAATTTTTATATTATTTGCAAAATCTAAAGTTATACTGAAATCAGAGAAAGCAATGGGATTTAATACTATTTTCTGAAAAAAGGTATTAAGCAATATATAATTAAAAAAGTATACTACCAACTAAGATTGTGCTACAAAGACTTTCTTCTTAGTTTCTTATCATTGAACTTTGCCAGAGAGTGACGCTTACAAGTATACTATATATTGCACCTACTGTATTTCAGGGATTTTGATGATCGTTTTATTTCTTTCAAACACAAACCACAAGCTCTTTTTCTCAATGCTGGTTGCTGTTCACTTGCTTTTTCATGTTGTGATGTATAATTTAAATTTAAAGTCTTGGTAATGTCACATGGCGACGATCAGATTTTTTGGGCTCGAGTAATCAGGTGTTTTCATATGACTGAAGTTTTTCGGCTTGGTGGATTATTGGCGGTCTTATTACATATTAAACATTTTTGACAATGTAAAATGAAATATTAAATGGCTGCAATGCGCACTGGGTATATAATTATCAAACAGAAACGTTAAGACAAAAAAAAAGTTTAAAAATTACTCGAGCGGGCGCGCGTCGCAATTTTTACGACAGACCTAAAACAGTATGAAATTAGCTTGAAACTCGGACAAACCCATTTATTCCTGAAGAGAAGGGTCGCACGAATTAATAGCAATGACCTTCAAATAATTTTGATTGCGAATGTGAGAACAGGGCATGAAAAATCCCGTTTGTCGTAAAATTTGCGAAGTCGCGCCAGCTGGAAGGTTAACTCCAACATTCAGCATACATATTCCCAGTCCTTTACAATACCAAAGGGCTCAAAGAAAAAGCCGCAGTAAAAATAGAAATTTAATATATCTTTTGGTTGTATCGAAGACTGGCAAATACGCATAATCAGAGTCGTTTTATAATAATTACATATCACTACATAAGCACTTGAATATGACATATTGTAAAATTTTAGTGATATTATTTATATCGATCACTTCTTTTTAAATTTACACTACGGTATTTGCGAATGGGTATCTTAATCTTGAACCGTGGAAAGCTGACGAAAAGGACACCTTCCGAACATTCATTTCTGAACTTTTAAATTAATGGACCATGGAGATGGCATTTGATCTCATGCGATTTTAGATGCCGAATTCCCACATACAATGGGAATCCAGTGATTTTTCCAGAACCATTGACTTCGCCATCAGAGCCAAATATTTACGGTGATAATAATTTATGTAACTCTGTTGCTAAGAAATAATAGAGTTTAATGCGGTATTTTATTCGCAATTTTTGAACATATATATTCTTTTAGAGCCGAATGCATATAAACGCTCTTTTTCTTTCATATTTCTCGTGCTTATTTTTTAAAGCACCCGTTTACTTCTATATATCATTGATTTATTAATTTAGTTCATCTAAAACAATTGCGTGTTTTGTAAAGAGAAATTAATTTTTCTTGATCTCTCATATCCAGAACTAAAATTAAAAAAATCGTGAACAAAATAAATGTTCCAATTAATAGCGAATCTTAGTTTTAATTATTCGAATTCCTAATTAAAATAACGATTGCGTGAAACGAAATATTTTCAAAGAAATCCCCATTTGATTCGGTTTGATCGCCTTTAATTCACCGTTTAATTAATTTAAATTGGAATAACTCATTAAAAAATCTCATGCATGATTTCCAGTCCATATTTTCTAAATTGAAATTTTGACCTTCGTTACTTCATTTTTAAAGCTAATTACAATTAGTATGAGAAAATAGGAAATCCCCAGAGAGTTGTTTTAATCTAATGACATTATAAAGCAGTATATTTTAATGAGTGCATTTATGTGCATGCAATTCTGTAATTTTTCAGCAGTTTTTCTGTGCATGATTTAATAAGACAGTATTTTGTATTTGTGATTCTTGTGGTATGATATCAACCTAAATTTTTTAGTAATAGTTGTTAGCATGTAGTTTTTAGCATGTTCAGTAGTTGTTAGTAAGTTGCTTAAAATAAATTATTACAAATGCATAAATGACAACAGAAAAATATTGTTCAGTATAAAATTCATAAAATTTAAAAAATTCAGATTCATTTGTGTAAATTTCAGGTTATTGTGTACCAAAATAAATTTAGTGAGTAAATACTTTGATCATGAAATCGCTTACTATATTTTGCGCACACGTTGATTTGAATTTTGAAAGCTCATTATAATCTAACATCTCTAATTGAATGTGTGATGAACCCAATTATCGAACTGAAATCGGTCTCTGAAGTTTTTCCATATATCCAATTGTTTCAACACTTAAACAAGAAGTATATTTTTTCTCAATTCATTCATTCTCGGTTTGAAAAAATTGCCTATTAGCAAACCGGAAGGTGAAGGTTGTACGGAGATATAAGGAAAAGAAAAGTTCAAACGCATCCAGATTTTCCTCTTCTAATTCAATAAGAAGTAGAACTATGACGATGAAAGAGGGTAGAAGAGAATGCAACTAATTGGGGCTTTCCAACAAAGTCTTCCAAGCTTAGGTTAAAATGCAGTGAAAGTTAGGGATTGAAAATCACTTTTAAACCCATAGCTTCTAAGCAGCTAAAGAAAAACTTTCCGTACGAGAGGGGTTAGTTACAGTGATGATTTGTCTGTGATTAGGCGATAATTAATCTTTGATTTATCGTACTCTCATCAAAAGTAAGTAAGCTGTGGGGAAAGGAAAATTTCTTTTTAACTTACAATATATCAATTGCTGGTTCACTTCTAATCAAGATTAGACAGTTATTGTTTTCACAAGATAACTGGAGCAAAACGTTATACATGCATATATATATATATATATATATATATATATATATCTTTTTTATGCCATAAAAAATTAAATAACATTTTCATCATATACACTTATTAAACCCTCATTTAAAATAAAATGTAAAATACAATATAACCTAATATTATTCACACGATGAAATACAGAAAGATAATAAGATTAAAAACTATTACTATGAAAAAGCCAACCCAGCTATGGAATTCCAACAATCGAATGCCCATCGACCTTAGGAATCGATTATGTCACATTATTTCGAAATTTATAGGCGCCAACCTTCTGTGAGGGCCAATTGTTGGAAAAAGACAACAAATATAGGAGTAAATCTCCAAAATATATTAAGAAAAGAATGAGAAAATTAACTAAATGCTTACTGATTCAAAGTTATAGCAATAAATGCCAAAAGCTAAATAGGAAGTACAGTTCCGCATTTATTGTGAATATATTATAACTAAATTAATAACTATTGTAATAGTTATTATGACTAAAATAATAACTATTATAACTATTGTATATACTATATTAAATCATCATTAATAAATTAAACTATAAATCAATATTTTTTAAAAAACGTTATACTGACCTATTTTATTTTGATAATATTCTTTAAATAATGATGTAATTCTTCATATTATCAATTGAAAACTAAATCTAATAATAGTGGCGCCATTATATAATGAAACAAGGTTCTGTTCTAAAGGGCCATCAAAAAGTAAACCTTCAAAATATTTAATCTAGGACTTCTAGAAGAAAAAAAAAATTATGTCTTCTGAATTTTCACAATATATAAATTTAGCATTTTTAGAATTAAGAAAAAAATTTTAGCTCTCAATACAGAAATCAAATATGATAAAGAAAATTCATAATTCACAAAGCACTGTAATTTATCCCAAATTCCATAAACAACAAATTAAATGTAGAATAAATTAGGTTTAATAATTTCAAAACAGCTTTGCGTTATTTTAAATATTCTTGAAAATGATAATTTATGTTTGATCATTGTAAAACGACCGTAAATTTGTAGAATTCGTAAACAATATTAAAATTGATGACAAAGAAATGTATGATTTCTAAGGTCTTCTCACTAAAGTATGAATTATGGATTATTATTATGACCTAAAAATTATTCCATTTCACATCATCATACTGACAATACATAAGAAAGATTTACATTTTCAATAATTTTACATTTTGAAGAGCAAACATATTACTCCAAGCAAAAAGGATTCAACGAGGATTCAGTTATTCAAATTTAATCACAAATTTATTCATTTATTTTTATGAGAAGAATACAGTACTTACTTTGTCTGAGAAATACAGTACTCATAATATACAGTACTTTTATGAGAAAAATACAGTACATAACAGATATTATATTGTTTTGCGAACGTTAAGTACGTTGACGCCTTTCTACTAAAGCATCAAAATTTCTTAAAAATTTATTTCATTTATTCAAAATACTTTAATAAATGAAAATTTATTCAATTTTTTTAAAATTAAAGACAGACATTCTTTAAATATAAAATATTTAAAATCTTTGTACAGCAACATTTAAAAACTTTGTACAACAACATTACACGAATGAAATAACTTCGAATTCTTAAAAGATTTTTTATAGCTGTTAGACAACGTTCAAAAATAAAAATAATAATAAATTGAAAGAAACTATTGCTTTGCCATTCTATTTTTATTACTTTTTCATAAATTCTCGTGCAAAAAGATTTTTTATTTTGTTTATTTCTTTTTAAACATATTATAACAATATTCTTAGAATGGCTAATTTTGGAAAATATTTTTTATTATTATTTACAAATATAACCATATATTCATGATTAAATATTATTAATTTCTAATATTTCTCATCTAGTAGCAATAAAATTAATTCGTAAGAGCTTAAATAAATAAAGATTAATATGCAACAATATCAGGCAAATTATCTTGGAAATAAATATTGAACGTGTTAATATAGTAAACATTGATATATATGATAAAAATATTTTAATTTTATATTAAATTCGGATTTCAGGGGATGAAATATTTCAAAAAATATTGCGAAAAGAATATTTAACTCAACAAATAATAAATAAAACTAAATGTAACGTTAAGAATTCGGTGCCTAAACATTTGAAAGAGTTTAAAAAGAGCTTCGATTCAAAGAACATTCCCTATTTCTTTTATATTACATTGTTTAATAATGCGGCGCTTGATTATCCATCTGTCTCTAATCCTCGATCCTTCCTTGAAGAAGAGGATGTTATTTGCTGATTCATTGGTTCCCTATATTAACACAAGATAATTTACGATATGTCCACGATGTTGTTTGATATTCTAAACGTCGTACAATATCGTGAAGGTATCGCCACAATATTGTATAGCATATGCACCATTAGGGTCTGCTTTATTTTATATAAATATTGATGAAATCCAGGCAAATGTTTTCTTCTGCATTCTGCGTTCGTATTGCACTCACTCACCTAACATGCTTATAGTCCTCAGGCGACCTGGGCTGAAGAATCCCTTTCGTTTCCTCGATTATCCACCTTAAAGCATACTTGTCTTCTATCCTCGATCCTTCCTTGAAGAACAGGACATATTTTTGCTGATTCGTTGGTTCCCCCTATTAGCACAAGATAATGTACGATATCTCCAACATTCAGAATATCGACTTTGTTCGATATTCTGAAAGTTGTACAATATCTTGAAGATATCACAACAATACTGTAGAGTATATGTGTTATTAGGGTCTGCTTTCTCTTTTGAAAATATTGATCAACTCCAGGCAAGTGATGTCTGCATTCTGCGTTCGTACTCTTGTGCTCACTCACTTAATATGCTTTTAACACTCAGGTGACCTCAGCTAGAGGATCCTTTCCGTTTCCTAGCCTATGTCCATGGCTGATGATTTCAATTTGTTTGAAGATTTTTTAGTATTAAGTTATTTAAATGTTATTCATTAAAATGGCTGAGTTTACGTCGCAGTATGTTACTTCTGATTAGAGTTGACGATTGAAGTGCAGTATTATTTTAACCGTAACTAAACACACCCTTCCACTTCAATAGCCTTAAAAAGTACGGAGGGATTGCCTATGAGAGTGATGTTGGTGCGGTTAATAGAATAACAGCATAGACACCCAAGTCAAACCGATCTTATTTGATCAACTTTAAAAAGCATAAACGCATTTCTTAGCCGCTTTATAGTGGTCACATTTCTAATTCATAATTTTTTATCATTCACACATTTTTTTAATTTGCATCAATAACTTGTTTTATTATTGTAGCCTTCAAAAATTATCTTTCATTTAAATCAAATTGGCTCAGTTATTAATAATACACAAGTTGGCAAAGTTTACAACTATTTATCCATTTCACTGGCAACGGCAGTACCATTCCATAACACGTTAGTTAGATATCTCGCTTCAATCTGCAAGGCGACCGACACATCAGGTTATAACAATCAAATGAACAAGAGAGGAAGTATTGTATGGCGTGTTGCACTGGAAGGTTGAAATTTTCAGGACTTTTCGATGTTTCTGTTCATTTAATATTCATGTATCATTTTATTCATTTGATATTCATGTATCATTTTAT
>BGPR01053823.1:0-10327 GCA_013235015.1 Araneus ventricosus | reverse complement strand
CGGAAAAACGCCTTGCTTAATTTTTAATTAAGTGAAATTTTAAGCATCTTTTAGGCTTTGAAAAGTTGAAGGTGACCTTTCTCTTTTCTTAAATAAAAAGTTTTACAAGTTTGATTGAGATCAGTCCAGTGGTTTAGGAGGAGATGTGGAACATACATACATAACCACAGTGACTTTTATTTAAATTAATATAATTATTAGATAATCATAAGATAAAGATTGCTGGCATATAGTATAAGGCATGAAAAAGGTTTTAGTGGAGTTTTGTAACAATTAATTTTTTAACTTTAATTAAGTAGATAGTTAATTTTAATTAATCAAATAATTTTAATAGTTAATTTGATAATAAGTTTTTTTGACAGAATACTTTAATTTGATATTTAACTAAACATGGCGGGACCATGATTTGTTTAATAAAATCAATATAAAGTAGCCAAAAATAAGAGTAATTAAATAAGAGTTCCCTTTATCCTTTTTGCTATTGAAAAATATCTGCTTAACTTTAAAATTGTTTGGGATTTTCTGCCTGAGTATTTGGTTTTAATCGTCGATGGAGATTTAAATTTGCTGTTCAAATTGGCTGCATTCATATCCTATGCTTTAAAAACACGTATTCAATTTGCTACTCACAATATTTAATAATTTTTATTCTCTTATATGTTAAGAATTTAGTGACTATTATCTCTGTAACCAGGGAGTTCTCTAAATGAGCCCATTTTAGTAGTGTTTAAGTGTATCATGTCATGTGGTTTTACCATATGACAAAGTAATGTCCGCACAATTATATTGTAACCTAGATTAAATAAATTAATTTTTAAATCTAGAGTCCTTCTTCATTCGTGCCAAGAGTCAATTTCTTGCTGCTGTTTCAGATAGGCTGGCTTAATGTTGTCTAGGAGATATTTGCACTGCTCAGATATTTATTTCTTTATGATTCCTACCTGTTGAATGATTATGTGTTGAGATATAAAAAAATTGACCAATGTACTGACCGATAAATCTATCATAACTTTTTGGAATGAAAAATGTAATGATAAAACCTTGATATAGCAAAAAATCAAATGACATGAAAACAGAATCAAAGCGTAAATACTGCAATGTGTAGAAACAATAAAGTCATTGGCTATGTCTGTATTGATCAATATGTAATATTTCATGACTTTTGTAACATTAACGTAAAGGAATCTACCTTTGCCTTCAAGCTTGCCGAAAAGGGATTTTATTATTTGAAATTTGAGATGATGTTAAAATGGTTTTTGTGCGATAATATGCTCCAAAGTTCCTGCGGAAAAACGTTAAAATTCAAGGCAATTTTTAATTAAAATTCTAATTAAAATTTAGGAAAATCCTTTCTTAGTAATTACCTATTACCCAAGAAGCTACCACCTGCCAAATCAGTCAGTGAGTGATTTTCTTTTATATATATATTTGATTTTGTTTAATCTTCCAGCGGGCGCGCTTACGAAAATTTTACGACATATCGTGCATCGTATTACATATCTACATATCGTGATATTTTACAAAAATAAATGCAACTTTTATTTATGTTATCTGTATTTATTAGCCTAATAGTAAACAAAGATTTTATAAATAAAATTACACTTAAATATATAAAATAACGATATAAACATGCAATACGATGCACAATTCAAGTATTTCTTACAAACGCGCGCCCGCTGGAAGGTCAACACAGTGGAATTAAGTACAACTCTATGGTTTTTGTTCTCTTATTTAAACGTTTTAATGCTATTATCTTGACACAAATTTATAACTGTGTCTGGCGCAGCATAGCCAAGAGAATGGCTCTTGCGCCAAAAAAACCAACCTTAGTACAACTCTATTATCTCTCTACGACCTGCTCTCCGTTTTGTACTTTTCTTGCTTTCAGCAAATACAGTCGTCGGATTCCGAAACCCTCCGCGCTCTTGCGCATGCGCCAGTCGGAGTTACTTTCATCAAAATAGGGGAAAAGTGAAGAATGGAAGGGGAGATGTTTACATTTTACGTAGGGTGATCTAACAAAAAACTCCGGAAATGCGCTCTTCTTACTCATTGCCTGACACCCCTTTCCGGTGTAAAATCGTCCCAAAGTGCTAGTCTCGGGATATTAAAACGGACAATATATGAAGGCGAAGATCACCCACCTTCTCGTGTTGGTTGCATTATACACCGGAATACATCGGAAATACATGTGCGTCGTTAATTTGAGTTCATTTAAATAACAATTTTTATTTAAGAATTTTGTCATAAAAATCCTTTCCCAAACTTAATTACTTTTGAAGAACACATTTGGCCCAGAAATGGACACCATAATGACACATACAAATCTGATGTGGTTACTGAGCCCTGTTTCTGGAAGTTCTTTCGACAAACCGGCAGACAAATAAATGCTAAGTACAGTAGAACCCCGCTAATCCGAAATTCCGGTTAATCCGAACCGATTTTATTTTTGAAAATTATACGTAATTGAAAAGATTACCTGAAAAGATTTAAATATACATATTAAAACAAAAAAGTACTTTTTCAGCATGCATAATTTTGTACACATTGAAGAAACTAATGCAATTCGCCGTAAGATAAGGTCACTTCATACAGGAGTACATCTAGGGATTGCAATCCGGAAAACCGGATCCGGTAATCCGACGTCATTAGACGTGTACCGGATCCGGCACCAGTGTAAATTAAAAAAATACATGAAACCGATTTCTTGAAAAAATACTCGCGTTGTTGCAAGATTAGGTACTTAAATGCGTGGTGTGTACGAGTCGTTCGACGCTGACTCACCCGCTTCACATATAGACATTCTTATTGTTCAATTGATTGATGAATTATGTTTATGTTGCATTTACGACTACGAGAATGATTTAAGTAGATAATTAGACTTAGAAATGAATTGACTAACGATCCATATTTCTGATTTTTCTTTATAATACGACTTTCTTCTTACATAGTGACCGAAATAACGTTTTAAATTGTAAGTATGTACCTATTTGTGTTGCATTGCAGGTACTAGTCTAAAAGTTCTAAAACAAACATGCCACTTTTCAAACCAATTCAAAATGAAAACAGGAATATTAATATACTTACAGAATAAAAAAAATATGATGATGATACAAGACGAACTGATGATACATTTACTATGCCAAAAAGAAAAGTTGTAAGACTAGAAATGAAAAATATCTTAGAAAGAGTTGTTCAAAATGATAGCTTTAAAGAAAACGTAGATAATACAGTAGAAAATAACTCAGATTCATCGTCATTGAAAAGTGATTTGAAATTACAGATGCAAATCCAGCAAGATATGAAAACCTAGAGCATAAATACAAAAAAAAAGAGAAAGATTATGAGAAACCATTAAGAAAGGAAATGACTGCATGTGAAATTGAAGGAGTTCGAGGAAAATACTTGTCTTCTATTCATGAGTATTTGTTGACAATAAAACCAACAAGTGTAGAAGCAGAAAGGGCTTTCTAGGCCGCTGGTTATATTTGTAGTTCTGTAAGAAGTCGTTTGACACTTTTTGTTTCTACGATAATTTTTTCAAAACCAAAGTTAGTTTTTTTAAATTGTTTTACTTAAAATAATAATTTAAAGTAAGTACATTAAAAAATACGAAGAAGTTTTAAATTCGTTATTGTATAATTGTGCCATTGATTAAACAGATTCATGATGACTGTCATAATTATAAGAATGAGACTGCTTGGCGTGTCTAAAATACCTAATTATTGTGATCTCAGCTTGATTTAGTTAGATTTAATATAAGTTACTTACATAATATAAGTTACATTACAAGTTATCATTGATGTCATTTGTGAAATCTAGTAAGTGAGACTGAACTTAACCGCCCATCATTATCTAATTATTACTAAACTAATATAACAATTACAATTTAACTAGTTACACTGTACTAAATTTTTTTGTTGATTCATACGTAAATGTTGATTAATTATAAAAGTGTAAATAAAGTTGATTTTATAAGAAATTAACGCTTTTTTTTATAAACTTTGTGATACACTCACTTTATCATCTTCTATACAGTTGATTTTGGAATGAAAAGGCAAAATAGTTTTGATGTATCCAATCCGGCCGGATCCCGTCGGATCCGGTTGGATCGATGGGAATCCGGCCGGATCCGACCGGATTGAAATTGGTGCCGGATTGCAATCCCTAAGTACATCCATTATTCTAATGAAAAGGGCGACATATTCTCTTTCTATTGCTTTTGAATAAAAGAATTCAAAAGATAGTAGTTCTGAGTACTTATAACTTATATTTTTTTTAGCACACAACTTTTTTCTTTTCTATTTTGATCGGAATTTCGGGTAATCCGAACAGGCACTGGTCCCAATTAGTTCAGATTAGCGGGGCTCTACTGTATCTATATTTAGGTTATAGATACTTAGCAGTGGAATGCAGACCCCGAGTTTCATGTGTTTGCTATTATTGGCGGGCTTTTAGGTTAGTTTGAATGGATGAAAATAAATCGTTTGGTAGAAGAAAATAAAGTTTTTTTTTTAAAATAAAAACTGCAATAAATATCGGTTTAAATATAGTTATTTGCTTTTCCTCTAGTTAAGAAAAAAAAAGTTCATTGAAATTAATTAAACTTGATAAAAATGACGCTGTTTATGTCGAATCATTTTTAGTTTCCCGTATACAAAGAAAAAGTATTGTAAGCATAAAAAAACTCCACCTCATTTTAGACTTCCCTGTGTCCGAAAAGAATTTTTCAAATTTTATCCGTCTGTTGGTCTATCTCTGAACACGATAATTACTATGCTGTCATTACATCTAAAGTGTAGATTATGAAATTTTGGACGAAATTCGTCTACGAATAGTCTGTCCTGCGAGTGAATATAAACGCATTTATCTAGATAGATGAAATTTGTTACAATGTTTAAATACTAAAATTTTAGATAAGTAACTTATTTTGGGTGAAATCCTTCAACAGGTTGACCATATGTCATTTTGTATAATTGCGCGTATTTGAAAGCGATACTAATAAAACCCAAGGACATATTTAACTGAAATTTTGTATGACTGTCATAATAGAGATTTACAGTTTTAGTGTATCTTCATTAAAACTGCAGTTGCAATAGATCTGCAATTTTAGTGTATCTTCACTAAAGTTTGTAGTTTTAATCAGGGGTGGATGAAAGGCTAGGTGCACCAGGTGGGAGCCGAGGGCCTCAAGCTAAAAACGGCCCTGAAATGCAACGCTTTCCTTTTTTTAAAATCGCGAATACTTCGAAATTAATTTATTAAAAAAAACTACCAAAATTCACTTCTATCTAACCAGATGTAAAATGCTGGTTCAGATAAATTGGTGTTTAATCAATTCCAGATGGAAAAACATTAACCCATGAGAACTTCCGGGACTAAGGAAGAGACCCATTCGTTATTTAAAAAATCTCGCGATCTGTCGCGCAGCTTTGCTTGTGCCATAAAAAAAATCAATCTCACGATCTGTCGCGCAGCTTGGCTTGTGCCATAAAAAAATCAATCATTCAATCTCACGATCTGTCATTTTCAGTGGATTAGTACGAATGACGAGTTTCCATTTCCAAAGATTATCAAATAATTCAGTTGTCATTAGTGCCAATAGATCATCTCAATTAGTAAAACTTTTTAATTTCCAGAGAACTAATATCATTCAGTTAGCAATTTCGAATAATTGCCCTTGTGAAAATGGGAAATTAGCGACTCCCGATTTCTATTCATTTCTTCTTCACACTATTGTTAAAAGCCTTCTAAGGGCCATTTGATAACACTCATCACCGCGGTCCCCTTCTGTCTTTTATCTTAATATGGCCAAAAAGGTGCACACCTAAACATGGGAAATCGCGTTAACCTTCCAGCGGCCTCGCTTACGCAAATTTTACGACATATCGTGACCTAACGACCTAATAGTAAACAAAAATATTATAAATAAAATTACACTTAAATATATAGAAAAACGATATAAATATGTAATAGGACGCACAATTCAAGTATCTCTTGCAAACGCACGCCCGCTGGAAGGTTAAAGGATGAAAGTTTTTAATGATTCTGGTTTGTGTTACTTGCTTAACCTATTGAACTAGAGTTGCGTTTCTTGGAAAGCTTATTGCTATTAGAGATGCAACGCTGTGCGAGATTTGAACCCCTGCTCTTCTATACTTATAAAAGGCAATGTTTGTGTGTGTGTGTGTGTGTGTGTGTGTGTGTTTGTCTGCGATGTCCAGACGAATCTATCGCACTTACAGCCATGAAATTTGGCACTCAGATAGTCGTAATGGTGACTGAATGCACCTCGAAGCCGAAATTTTAATCTAGAAATTTTTTTATTTAATGTTTTGTGTTGTTTTGGTTGATTTTTCGAACTAATTTCTCAATAGAATGGTTTCAAATAATTGTACGACAAAAATAGGTAGACCATCGGAAAGAGCACGCGATTTCCGTTCTAATGAAGTTAGTTTTGAATTTCTATCGTAAATTACTGAATTTTGAGAATTTTATAAAAATCAGTCAGTTTTGTCATCTAAATGTTAGTTTTGTTTTTAAATTTGTTGCATCCGACTTTCTAATAATACTATTATTTTCAATTTTTTTCAGCTTATAACTGCAATGGTTCTGTCGGATTTAAAACAAGAATGGTTAAAATATCTTTTTTCGTTTTTTTAAAATTAATTTTTTCCTGGTAGTTGAACGATATGTTTCCTCTAGCGAAGCTTCCGCCCACGACAGTCTCCGGAACGTTGCGGGCAATCTCATTGGCTGAAGGGCCAGTGTGACGTCATTACTTTCGCGTTCTGCGAGGAGATGATTCATTTACTCGATGACTTCGATTATTATTTTTAAGCGTGTCTTAACTTATTTCTTTGCCTTTCATACTTTGCTTGTGGTGTAATAAATATCACATTGTAATTTTTTAACATTGTTTTGGATTTAACGGTACTCGGTCGAGAGGAAAAAGAAGCGGACCAATTCAATAATAATATATATTTCCGTTTTGATTTCGTTTTTAAAACTTTCATTTATGTAATTGTATGTGGGCTTTTTTTATTTTGTTGAAGTCCCGATCCCACGGGCAACGTCGTTCGCATACTGCTAGTAATTTATAAAAGAACGATATATGTATGTAATATTGATGCACAATATAAGTATATCCCGCAGGAGGGTTACGATTGGCGTAGTCGATGAACACAGACATTAAGCACGAACGATGTATATTTATTAAATTAATATATAAAAAGATTTATTTTCATATTAAATAATGATGTTAATAAACAGTCTGATGATGATGTTGCAAACTGAAATATGAGAGAAATATAACATTTATTATTTATTTGTTTCAATCAATGTTTCCACACTTTTGTTTAATTAGAATGGTTTCACCTTTGTAATCAACCCACTTCTAGATGAGTTAGAGTATCGAAATGTTATTCATTTATGTGATCTCTATGACAGTACACTGTTTTAATTTCAGAACTTCATTATCAGTCAATCGATTTTTTAAAAATTAAACTTTGATACTATATAATTGGCGCTAGCTGGTAGAGAATTGGGACAAAACTGTTAACAAGATTTCATAATACGTATAATACACAATTATAAATTAAAGACTAAAATGAAGAAAATAATTAACATTTTTAAAATATCTACGTTTTAATATGCTAATAAAAGCGTTTTTAAAAAAAACTGTTTTTGTAAATGATATTCAACAAAAATTTCTGCTGATGACTTGTGATGCTGAACCTTAACATTTGGTTCAATATGTGGAGACATTAGTCAGTTCCACATTTACGTTTATTTGAAATTAGACAGCAGACCGTCTACACCAGTGGTTCGCAACCTTCATCTTCTCCCGTACTGCTTGATTTGGCTTTTCATTTTTGACCAATCCCTACTGTCATATACCTTCCCCAACCATCCCTTCCCGCAAAGAACTTTTTATTAACCGCTTAACAGTTTTGCACGAACACCGTTCGGGCACTGAGAAAGGGGACTTCCCAAATTTGCCCGAACAGCACTCGGGCAGGTCGTTTTTC
The DNA here is from genome assembly GCA_013235015.1 of Araneus ventricosus. NCBI lineage: Eukaryota > Metazoa > Arthropoda > Arachnida > Araneae > Araneidae > Araneus > Araneus ventricosus. Next base: position 2,297 of record BGPR01053823.1, on the reverse strand, counting down.
TAAGCCAATCCATTGATCTTCCCGCCTTTTTCACTTTCTTTATTTTGCAATGTTTCTAGTAAATGGCTCCAGCAATCTAAATAATGTTAGACTGTAGCGGTTGCAATCAACTGCCTTCTCCTTTCTATGGTAGGTGGCGCTACTGGAGCCATCTTTTTCCCATGATGCCTCTCTGTCATTCTAGTCTGTGTGCTTGTATCGTGATGTAGTACTCTGTCTTGTCTTGTGTCTTGTAACTTTAATGTTCTGTGCTGTGGAACGTAGCCCAATAAAAAATTGGTTCCTAAAATTGAATGGATTTTTCAGCAGCACAACATACAAACTTGAGTCTCGTCTCTCTACAAGACAGCAAAACAAGTGTAAACCAGTTTTTAGGTCATGTTAGGTTAGGTAAACCAGTTTTTAGGTCCTTTTTCTCCTTGCAATTAAAAATTATCAAAAATTAATAAAATCAGTACTTGTAACTGTTTTGATTGCTGATATGAATTTATAAAATCCATTTGAATACAAAATTGCTTATAAAGAATGTGCTTATTTTTGAATACAATATGGCAGAAAAAAGAAGCTGTTAAGTGGTTTTAACCACTTAATAGTTTTCTTTGCTATCTAATAAAATGCTCCCTTCTGGTTAGGAAAGGGCTGTCGTTTTCATTCATTCGTCTCAGAAGGCATATAATACTTGAGATGTTTATAGATTCTACGTTATTTTTGTGTAAGATTATAAAGCTAATCAATGATTAAATTTTAATTTTGAGACCAAAAATAGGATAATTCGATGCACGAGTATTCTCGGGCTTTTAAGTTAAGCGGTTCATAATGTTAAGCGCTTGTATTACTTTACGTAAAACTACTCGAATTTCTAGCACTTATAGGATTCATATTTGATTTTACATTTTATTCTGTTTTTTATAATAATATTAGTTCCACGTCGCAGAATATGTTAACAGCATTGAAATAATTTTGCATTATCTTATGATAAAACCTAACAATTAACTCATCCTGATAATCAACTATTCAAATTGAAGACAATTTCAATGTAATCTTTAACCTTTTTTCGTGGAGCTGGTTTTTATGAAATTAGATTCAAATGAAGACCGATATAATCTCATGTCTGGAACTATGTCAAGTTTACTGCGATATTTGCGATTAATATACGGTTAAAACGTGTGTTCTTGAAAGTTATTAAATATTTTATTGCTTAAACACTGAGGTCTTTGAATTCATCTTTCATTGTTACCCTGGAGGGTTTAGGACTTGCATTAACTTTCACTTTTTAAGCGACTTGCGGATACAAAATTCGATATTTTTTTAATTTTAATCAATTTTGCAATGTATTTTCTGCCATTATCAAACATTACTCTCGAGTACTGCTAACTGGCCCGCCTGGTACATCAGGAGTGCACATACCACAGGTGGAGAACCTCTACTCTGCACTGACGGTACCGGTTCAAGATTTGTAGAAAGCCAAAATAAAAGGAGAGATTTGCGCCTCTGCCTGTGGCAGCTGGATTTCAGTTAAATCGAATCGCCCAGTCTAGAGTTATGATTCTTGTGATCATATTTACATTTCAATTATACGCGAATTTTAACCCCTTGGCAAACGATTTTATTTAGGGTATTTATTATTATTTCAGTCTATTTAAGATGGTAAAGGATACTTGAGACATTTAAGCGTATCCTTAGGCACTCGATTTTATTTAACCTCCTAATAAGATGCCACCACCCATTTGGGGTATTTATTATTATTTCAGTCTATTTAAGATGGTAAAGGATACTTGAGACATTTAAGGGTGTCCAGAAGATTTTTGTATTTAAAATTATTTGTTACGTTGTCCTAAATACGGTTTTAAATAGCAAATTTTCTGCAATTGGATGCGCGTGTCAGAGACGTCATTGTATGTTAAGGGGTTAATTGCAAAAAATTTTAAGATCACTTTAGTCGTAATGTTATGGAATAAAAATATAATTGAACTCAAACTCATAACATTAATTCCTCAGAAGACGGCTGCTTTTTAAAAATCCAGGATAAACTCTAAAACTAACGGCTGGCGCTCAATCGTTCGACCTGCTTTAAAGCAAAGCCTCACATCGAACAGGTACTAGCATATCAGTCTCATTTTGCACTTTTACGAAAAGGTGCCGTTGACTTTGGACTGCTGCAAGTGCAAAATGACCTGCCGTACGAGACCCGCCTGAAAGCGTAGCAATCACTGAGCACTAATACTGGCCTATTATTTCCATTTCGCACTTTTACGAAAAGGTGTCGTTGACTTTGGACTGCTGCAAGTGCAAAATGA
>BGPR01053822.1:0-10327 GCA_013235015.1 Araneus ventricosus | reverse complement strand
AATATTGATTTAAGAAACTTTGAGAGATGCTAACAATTTTTTAATAGAATTCATTTAGTATGTTAGCTTTCATCATATATTTATAAAAAAAATATTTTATATAAAAATTCTGTTAATTTGATATACAAGCCATAATGATGCGAGACATTCATTTAGTATGTTAGCTTTCATCATATATTTATAAAAAAAAATATTTTATATAAAAATTCTGTTAATTTGATATACAAGCCATAATGATGCGAGACAGGAGACAAATATTAACTCGGTGTGTATATTTTAACCTTTCCTTGCTAAGCTTATATGAATGAATGGATTTCTTTTCTCTCCTACTTTACTATAATTTTTTTTTCTATTATCGATTTTTTTTATACAGAAAGAAACTTGACTAGCAGTAACATTCAGTGATTGCATTGAAACATCTTCAATCCTGAGAGTGTAAAATTTAGCTTCTTAAAATACGCAAATTTGTTGGCTGCTAATAATAATTACATTATTCAAATGCTAAACTGTTTCAGGAATTTTAAGAAATGTCACAATCTTATGCCGCTGACCTCAGCAACAAATTATTGCTTAAAAATAAAGTTTGGGAACTTTTTGTATTCCTTTTTCTCTATTAAAAATGTGCATTCCCTAGATTTCAAAAGAAAAAATGGTCATAAAAAAAGCTTCTTTAAAAATGAAAGGTTAAATATTTTTGAAGAAATACATATGAGGAGCTTTCTGACAAAAGTGAATATATACGCTTTTTTCTAAAAAGCGTTTTGTTACAATTTTCTCATCTGAGTACCCAACTGTACGACGGTGCAGTATCATTCAATTTTGTCTCATAACTTATTTTTTCCCCTGCAAAATTTTTGCAAAATTACCCAAAGTTCTTAATTCTCTAGCAAAACTAAAAATATCCACTTCTAAAACCAACTTTGTAAAATGGATATGTTCACTTTTGATTTTAAAAAAAAATCTCATATATTTTTAATCTTTCTGTAACATCTTTATTTATTTATTTTTTGTGCGTCGGTGTGTTTAATGCTAGAAAAATATATCTAGGTCTCATTTTGGTGGACGTTCTTTCTCTTATGTAAAATGTCAGCATTTCTCTTCCAAAATCTTGATAATTATGCCCAGAAACATTGAAATATACCACATAAGGAAACAAATACACAAAATAATCTCTTTTCCAACCCTGGAAGCTTTTGCGAGCAGTTTAAGAATCCTGTAATTTCATGGTGTCTTCGAATTGCACCATTCGTGAGAAAAAAAGGGGTGGAAGTAGACTAACAGATTTATGATCGGGGGAATGCAGTTGTTTTTACATCACAAAACCCCCTAACTTCTTATTGGGCGGGAAACTCGAATGGACATTATCCTGAATAGTAGTAAAGTTAAAGACAACATAAAGAAATCTCAATCCAGAAAGCGGAGTGTAGCCCATAAAGTACAGTGCGACTTTTATACACCAAACCTGCTTTAGTATAGGTGAATTAAATCATTATTATTATTGTGGAACTTGGTTAATTCAAACATTTTTTATCCGAATTCGTAAGTAATTCGATTTTTTCTCTATTCTTAATATTTCTATACGCATAATGCCTAAATATAATCTGTAATTCGAATTTATTTTGCTTACTTAAATGTCAAGAATGAAAATTTTAAATTCTTTTATATTTCTAAATTGCTTTCGTCCTTACTTTGTATGCTCATCGATTGTGAATAAATAACTTTATAAGGTTCTTTATTCACTCTAGAATCCAATCAAAACAGCAATTAAATGTTTCTCACTTTTTGAATTATTTTAAATTTAAGCTTTAAGTAAGTTTATTAACATTATTTTTAAAAAATAAATAAATATTATCATTTTGTTAATTAAAATTCCACACTGTTTATTTATTCATTATGTATTCTTTATTAAAGGTGGTAAATTTTAAAAATAGATTTTTTTTTTTGCCTTTTTTAGTTAAAATTGCCGTTTTCTCATGCTGTATTCACTTTTACACAAAGATTTTTTAAATTAAATTCGAATTAGTCAAGTTGCACTGCTTTTCATTATTTTACATTGCTTTTTGTTGCATTAATTATCTTTTTTATTTAACATGATTTGTTTTAATAGATCTAAAAAAATTCTGCAAATTTATGCATATATATTACCAGCGGATGTTTGCGATTTTTCAAGTACTCGGATGAGGAATAAAAGAACCTTTTTCCGTTCGAATGCCGTGTATATAATAGTAATAAACGGAAATTCAAAATGAGTTGAATTTCGAAGCAGTGTTTTTTTTTAACATCGAGATTAGGGATATAAAGAATAATGATTTGGCCAAATACCTACTCTGTAAAAACATTTCACTTTTGATTCTAAATAAAATAATTCTCAAATTTTAAATGTAAAAAATTAAAGATTAATAAAATTGATATTTTTATTGTTTGCATATTTAAAAAAAATTAACACCTTGATGTGTTTTTTTCATAATATTTTAAATACCTGAATTACAATAATTATTTCAGTAATAAGAAATGACCAAAGGTGGATCTTTCAGACTGTGATTTTTTTTATTGTCCACATCTATGAATAAATGTTAGTGGCTTGATATGTTAAGCGCCCAATGATTGATTATTATTCGTATTATTTAAATATTATATGTATGTATATTATTTATGTATCAGAATGTATTATTTATGATTAATTGAATTTAATGATGGCAAGAAATAAAATTCAGTTTAAAGTAATTATAGTGATAATGAAATAATTTATATTAATAAAATTGTACTGCATTGTTGATATGTTCTTTTGATTATATTGGAGAAATCAGGCTATATGTCGATTCCGAAAGTCTTAAGGTGAAGGTGCTTCTAAATAGAACTTTGCTCTGCGACTGTTCTTATACTAGGGTCATGCACTGGAATCTCTCTTGCGGCTTCGTTAATATCTATTATCCATTTTGTTCAAATATTTTTTATTAGTTCTATATTTTAAATAAATCCCAAATGGTTTTGAGTTTCAGATCTTTACGAATAACTTTAGTTTCTGAGGACATTTGTGATATCTTTCTTGTAGTGCTCACAGTTTTTCTGATGGGTTGAACCCACACACATACATTGGGAAAGCACAGCTAATCAATGTTCGCAAAAGTGATTTATAGAGGACGAGTTTATTTTTCATCGAGAGTTAGGATTTCCTACCGAGGAGGGAATAAAATCGTGCCTTTGCTAAGCTAAATTTTGTCTTTATTTTTTCAATGTGACTTTTGAAGGCATGTCTTTTGCCTTTGTTTGAAACGTTAGATATTTCGTGTCCTCATCATTGAAAATGATATTATGCATCACAGCAGGAACATGTATGTATATTAAAAAATATTTGTCTTTTAAGTCTGCAAAGTTCATCATGAGAGTCGGCATTTTTTGGATCTCACACCCCCCCAGATGTGAGACGCTCGCCACGTCCCTGTCTAACTCACAACCTATTATAGTCATATGTTTGAAATTTTTTATACAATTTAAGTAGCCATTTATCTCTATACTGAGGTGAAATTCCTACATAAATATGGCTTGGTTTTTGCTAAAAAAAAGGTTAATTGAATATCATTATGAATTTTTAAAATAATGCTATTTTCTAACACAAGATCAACACTATTAGGAAATATTATTGGAATAACAGAAAAACTTTCAAATCAGTATATGCATTTATATGCAAAGAACAGGTGATAAAAGTTTTAAAAAATCAAATTTTTGAAAGTATATCGGGTACTGACACTCCTTAAATATATTATACATACTCATACTTCCTAATTTATCTATCTTGAAAATACGATACATTTTTCGGAACAACTTTAAAAAAAATTAGTTATAATTTCCACTTGCTCTGTTGACTTTGAAACGACAATGAACGGAAAAAATAATGGTCATTCTTCACATACTGATTTAAGAAATCGTGATTTCTTACCATAATTTTCAAAATATGTATATAAAGATTATGTTTTTTAACCTTGTTATAACCACAGAGAAAGAGTACCAGAGTTCTCACTGCGAAGTTTGTTAATTTCGCAGCGCCACCTACGCTGGACAGTGTTTGTGGTGAGAACTACAAACCATAACACGGCGACATTTATTGTATATCGAAAGAAAAGCAACTGAAACGCCGCCATGTTGGGTTGCCTATTTAATTCTTTCTGCTGCTTGACAAATTCCACTGATTATTTATTATAATCGGTTTTTTTTTTTTTAGAATTAGGCCCAATACTTTATGTACAATCAATATCATTGACTATTCCAGTTTTTTCTAAGTTTTTGAATACTTTCCTAGTCAAGATTCCTGGAGATAAGAACGGTAAGTTTAAAATGAGTTTGAAAATTTTTATGAGAGGTTACTTAAATAACTGAAAAATTTCCAATATTTAAAATACTTATTTTCACTTCTTCTATGTAAAATAATGAAATTTTGTTTTATTTTTGTGGAATTGTTGAAGCATATTAAAATGCCTATCATATCGAATAATCTGACAAAAATGTGCATGAATTCTTTAAAATTTTTGTAGTGCTGTATTTTGATAGATTTATTGATACATAATATGACTTGGTAATTAAAATAATTTTAAAACATATTAATGGAACCTTTGCTTATTACTCTCAGAAAAACTTATTATAATTATTGCTATGCTGTATTGTGAACTGTCAAAGTAATTTACAAGTTAAAATTGTTTTATCAGTAATTTAATATTGAAATAGAGCTGAAAATTAGAAATAATACATTTATAATCTTATTGTAGATAAAAAAGATTAAATTTTGTATCATTTTTAGCTGCTTTGGCTTTTGAGGGCTAAGTTTTGTTTGTGTTTTTATAGTATAAAAATAGTTGATGTAATTTATTCTCTAAGTTGAAGTAATATTGAGATGTGTATTTAGCATGTGTAGTTATATCCGAAGCTAGCTTTTTTACAAATGCCTAATGTGAAATTGGATAAAATGAACTGATTACATATTTCTAGTTTGTTTGATGTTTACACTTATTTATTATTATTACATATTGCTCCTAGTATCTTAGAAATAATTCAGTATCTTAGTATAGAAACCTTATGCAAATTTCAATTCCTTTTTAAAACATCCTTATTTTTATTGGTATTTATTTTTAACACGCATTTTTCCAGACGCAATTTAAAATATTCATTCTTATTTGTGTAAGTAAAATGTAGGAAATTTGTTTAATAAGCATATTAGCTAATACTAGTTTAGTAAAGTTATCAAAATATTTTGATCTGTTTTATTTAACGTAGCTTCATATAAGAAAATTAATTGTTAATGGCTGAAGGTGAGAATTTTATTCATAATATTCATGCATTATAATGAAGTGGAGTCTTTAAAAAATAAATTGGTGTGTGTTTGTGTTATATAAATGCAATCTACTAGATATTTATTTGTTTGTTCAGGCAGAGTGTCAATGTTGGAGCTGTTTTGTCTTCAGGATGCTTTGATACTGCAGCAATGTTCTAGTTAATTTGACAAAATAAATTTTGAAACCTTTCTGTATATCTTACAATAAGTCGGTTTCTAAGTTATCTTTACCCTCTTTATGCTAACAATATTTTAGTTTAAAAAATTCTCTTGTTCTTTTAATTTTCTTTAAAATGCTACATTTTTTTTTAAAATGCCAAATTCATGATGCATATTCCTTAGCCAACTTCAGTTCCTGTGAGAAAAAAAGAATTATTTCGGGTTATGAGCTCTATGGTCTGAGATAATTAAAAAATGATTGTTGATAGATTTTATTATTAAATATCTTGAAAATTGTTTTCATTGAATAAAGTATTTCTAAGTATTTAAAATAGCCTTGTATATATTAAAAAAAGTCGTAATAAGATCGTAAAAAAAGTCGATATAAGATTAATACTCCTTTAAAGTTTCATATCAAATTTCCTGTCAATTGTTTCATTCATTCATATAAAGATGGTCCAAGTCTCATAGATACATAAATTTAAACCAATTTAACCATTTTTTAATTTCAGGTATGTAAATTATGTGTTTTATTAATTGCATTAATTGTAAATAATGAAATTTCAATATCTTTAATATATAAAGAAAAGTAGTAGTGGTCTAAGATAAGTAAAAAATGATTGTAGATATATTTTATTATTAAATATCTTGAAAATTGTTTTTGTTGAATAACGTATTTCTAAGTATATAAGTTAGCATTGAGTATATTATAAAAAAGAAGTTCAGATACAAGATTAATACTGCTTCAAATTTTCATACCAAATTTTCTGTCGGTTGTTTCATTCATTCACACAAAGGTCAATTTCACCGTTTTTCATTTCAGGTGTGTTAATTATTTGTTTCATTGATTTTATTAATTATAAATAATGAAACTTACAGGCCTGAAATACTTAAAAATATTAGTGTTGATGTATTTCAATATTTCTAATCTTTAAAATTTGTTTATTTATTTCAGATATACTTATAATGTTTCCAGAACTCCTGGATTTTGTTCCAATTTGATTAAAATGTTTAAAAAATTAAATATAGACTTTTTTGATAGTCACACAGAGCAGAAAGAGAAAGCACAAGTGTTTTTTATTCCTTATTTTATCCACATAGGGATAGAACATAAAGTAAAAATGAGGAACAATGATTTGAACCCCAGTTTTTTCCATTATGCTCGTCATTAGGTGTTTATTAGAAATGTTATTAATTTATAATATTTTGTAACTTATTATGTGTGCTCTATAAATTATTTTGATATTATTTTGTGTCTTTGGCATTTATAATAACATCTTGGTGCAAAGCTAAATAACATTATTCATTTTTTTCTGGGGGTTAGAAAAATTCATAAAAATGAACTTTACAAATGATTTTTCTCTATTAAAATTACATTCTATAATTTTTTTTATCTATAATAAGAATGAATGTGAATTTATGAAAAATAATTAAAATCTGAAAAAGATATAATATTGACTCAATTAACAAGAAATAATCTCCTGGTTTTTTTTTTTTAACTTATGATTTGAAAGAACTTTTCTTGAAGAAGAATAAATATAATTTATTTATTTGAAAAATAATTTATGCTTTATGTAATACTTTATGCTTTATGTATTATGAAAAATACTTTTACTTGAATTATATATCCGCATGTTTTAAATTATTGGTACTTTACAAAGAGGCTAATTATTTTCTGTTTCTCTTGAAAAATAATATATATAATTTTATTTAAAAAAATACTTTATACTTCTTCAATTATATATCCACATGTTTTAAAATATTGGTACTCTACAAAGAGGCTAATTATTTTCTGTTTTTCTTGAAAAAGAATAAATGTAATTTTATTTGAAATAAACTTAATACTTCTTAAATTATATATCCATATGTTTTAAATTATTGGTACTCTACAAAGAGTGAGATTTAAATTAGTGAGAAAAACGTTATTTCAGAATTTTATTATTTAGGCTGTAAAATTAACAAGAAATCAGGTATTCTTAAATTTAATAATCGTCGAAAAACGCTAAAAATTCAATAAAAATAATGGCTATAGGAATTGAAATAACTGTTTACATCGTTGTGATGACGATAGGGATTGAAATAACTGTTTAAATTGTTGTCACGATGATAGGGAAACTCTCGCGTCACAGTGAAGTAGTCCGATTAGTTCCGACTGTCCCACATCGGTGGCGTACTGAATAAGTGATATGCAATGTTAAAAAAAGTTGCCATTAGTGTCTATGGGAGTGAGACCTCTATCTCTTCCTCTGTGGTTATAACTTTAATGTTTTACCATACTGTCGGTAAATTACCTGATGAGGGATGAATAAATTCATTCAAATTTCTCTTCAGGGCCCACTTTGGAGCCTAGAGTTATAGAATTATAGAACGCGATTATTTTGAATTTAATATATGAATAGTAGGAAATGGTTTTGAAAAGTTTCATTATACTTTTTTTTAATTAAGAGCTAATTGGAATTTAAAAGTTTTTTCAATAATTTTGGAGCATTATATCGCAAAAATCTATTTTCACAACACTTTAAAGTTGAAACTCCGCCCCCCTTTTCTTTCGTGCCATTTTTTTGTGTAGTTTAAATTCAATTTCCAAATTATTTTCAAAATAAATTTTAAATATAATTTGTAACAATGTTTTTATTCTGTATGGAAATTAAAAACAATTTTCTTATTATATGAAATCTTTAATTCGCATGTTGCAGCCTATAATAATGTTATGATACGAAAGCTTTCTGTGAACAATAACTCCAATGCAGGATTTTCATTTTCTCTCTTATTAACAAGTTACGCTTTTAAATTGGCAATATTTCTGTAAACTAGGTGATGTCTGACGTACAGAATGCAACACGTCATTTTACACAAGTCAGACGAATATAAGCAAGAATCAAACCTAAAAGATAAAACCTAATGTTTTTTGTGATTGTGTGTTTTCGTTCTTAATTATACATGCGTTTGCAAAATTTTTATGATATTGTGTATTCAACTTTTAAATTCTCTGTGTTCAACCTTTTATTTTCTAGTGCATTTTTTAAATGTCTTTGCGATTCACTCATTGTGGCCTTCGTTCTTTGTTTGTTTGTTGTTTATAGCACTCTGTAAATGGAGTTATCTCTGTAGTGTGTTTTTCATTTTTAAATAAATAAACAAATAGATAATCCAGAAAAGAAATAGGAACCTGTATCTTTCATTGTTCCTTTTACCAGATATCCAAACACACTGTTTTCTAATAATGATGAACTTTCATATGATCTAAATTTTTAAACCTTCAATAATTCAAAGAGTAGTTCACATCCTAGTAATGCATTAATTTTGCTTTGAATGTGAAAAGTATTATTCGCAAGTTTAATTTCAGTTGGGAAATTTGTTTTAGAAATATCAGTAAAAATCACAACGCATATGTGTTCTAAGAAGAATAAAGGATTAAATTGCAAATTTTATGGCATGATAAATTGCTTGATGCTAACTTGGTTTAATCAATGAATGTTATTGTTGATAACAGTTGATCTAAATCTTGAAAACAAATTATCATGAGTGTTAATTACTAGAATCTTAGTAAATATAGTATTATTAATAAATATTCAAAATTTAACAACGTCACACGATTCCGGAGAAACAGGCCATCATTTTAAGGAGGGAGATCATGTCTGGATGTTATAACCCGAAGCGACGGAGAGGTCTGAGCCCGAAATTCCAGCAGAACTGGGAAGGACTTTATACTATCGTCAAGAAACCGAACGATGTTATCTACAGAGTTCAGAGGTCGCCTAAAGCCAAGCCAAAAGTCATTCACATTAATCGGTTAACCCCCTACTGGGCTACTGATCACAGTTCGATGTAATGAGACTGCCGGGACGTCAGTCTTTGAAGACGGGAGCAGTGTTACAAACATGGAAAGTCCCTTCCCAGCAATGTGAGTCTTATGGTTGGGAAGAGAGTTTTACAGGGGTAAGTATGAGATGACCGACAGCAGCCACGTCTGGACCCCTGACCTTGTCGATCATCTTGGCGACAAATTTGGCTACGAAATACGGGATCTCTGAGGTTCTGGAATCTTCTCGATATCTCTATTAGCAGAGGAGATACTCTTGAATGTACTGGAAGATTCCATGTGACGTCACGGCCTGAAGCGGGAAACTATATAAAGAGAGCGCTTGGATGACGGAGGGTGTGTTGATGGACTGGGATCGCCTTGGAGCGCAAACGTCTTTAGAGTTTCGTCCACAGTGCGAGCTAGGAAGCTGGTGAGCTGAGCGCTATTGAAAGTGCAGTTTTTGTCGTTACTAGTTATTTGCTGACTGTTTGTGTTGTTAGATAACAAAGTGCTGAACTGTTATTGCCTGCGAATTGTTGTCTGTTTACATTGGTAATCTGTGCAAGAACTATTGTTTCCTGTACCTGTGCTACGTGTTTTCCTGCACATTTGTAAATAAACCTTCATTCTCCATTATCCTGCGTGTTGGACTGTTTACACCATACGCCCACAGAAAGACTTTTGTAACAATATTTAGTCTGTTGTATTCTCTTCCTCCAATTTTAAAAACTGGGATTTACAGATTACTTACTATTATTATTACAGATTACTATTGTCCGTTATTTAACAGCGCAATCGTGACAACCTTATTCGCTTCTAGATATGCTTTTTAACTGAAAGTGATTGAGAAATCATTGTTTTTTTTATATATTTTTTAGTTAATATCCTTTTGTTATAAAATAAAACATTTTCAACCATAATAAATTTCTTAATGAGAATTATGTTTTAGATACAATTGAAATTTTGATGCAAGAAGAATAAATTAAAGAAATGTTTTTTTTAAACTTATATTTAACAGATTTAAATTCCCAGTATGTGTG
>BGPR01053820.1:0-10327 GCA_013235015.1 Araneus ventricosus | reverse complement strand
TTCTAACATGCCAAAATAAACTGAAGTTAGAAAATAATAGACTAGAACAGTGTTTACCAAACTTTTTCGTTACTAGGAGGCCTTGCTGAATCCAGATTTTTTCCAAGTCGCCATGTGCGTAACACCAACAAGTAAAGTAAGGGGTCCAAATATCTCCTATGTTCCTAATATCGTCTACCACGATTTCTTCCTGATTTGCAGGGGTGTACGGTGGCCACTATCGGAACTACAAAGCTTCCCCCTTCAGTAGTTGCTTGGGAAAGCCATTTGAACCTGTGCTGTATTTTCTTTTCTCTAGGAATTTTTTTCTGGTCTGATTCATTTTTTGTTAAGAAAATTAATAATCATTTTTCACTGCATTTAGTATAATCAGTAAAGTTCAAGTCTTATAGTTTATACCATTTGAGGCAATGATAGTGGCTATAATTGGCTACGTTTTGGTGTAGTTTGTTTTTCAATTTGCGATCCGATTCCGAAGAGCGTGCCGCCATGTTTCAGGGTTAAGTTGTTCCTAATATCGCCCAATTGAGTTTTCCCATTATCGCCCAACTGGGTATTCCCATTATAACCCTAGCCTTTTGAGGGGCACTATATTAAAAAAATTACCTTTAAAAAATGCATGTTTGATGTCCTAACACCTGACAGCTCTCCTAATTTCTTTTTTATTTTGATGTTTTAGTTCGGGGAAAAGTGTTAAAAGAATGCTTTAACTATATTCCTAAAGTACGAAAAAAAGCTGTCTTGAATTACTTTCAATTTTTTGTGCCTTAATTTTTTGTAATTAATAAAGAAAGTATGATTACAACATAAGTTAGACTTATTTCAATCCATTGTAGACATAAGCGATATTAGGAACATATAGTGGGCGATATTAGGAATATATAGTGGACGATATTAGGAACGCTGTTTTTCGTAGGAAAAATCTCGCGGTCTCAGAAAAAAAGGATGCGTGTTAAACTTAGGTGTTATAGTTATAATTCAGTATGATTTTCCATAACTGTCCAGATAATAGATTGGAACAATTTTTAGTCAAATTGCATATGAATTAGTCCTCTGATTGAAATAATGTCTTAAGTGGACGGTATTTGGGTCATCCTACCTTACGTTCTTGCCAAATAGTCAATAGTCTTAGTATAGGTTGGGTAAAAATAAATAAAACACAATTTAGGTCTCATAAAAGCTGCTTGAATAGACTTCACTGAATATAATGAAGATTGGTATGGATGAGCCTGTTTCTCAAATCGCGCAATAAAACTGGGCCAACCTATCCTCATTTCCTTTTTCATACTGATTTTCCAGCGATGCTGTAGTTTATATGTCAGTAACTGCCGACAACCGAACTTCGCGCAAATAAGTAATAGCAAACAGGATAAAAATTCTCTCAGCTCTTAGGAAAATTATATCTCGAGTCTGAACGGGTGCTGCGATGCGCTATTTGGGAACCACTGGACTAGAATTTACAAATGGTGTGATTTTCAGATTAAGTTTTGTTTGATTATGAACGTTGACAATTTCTTTTACTGGGTCTGCCCCAAATAAAAAAATCATTAAAAAACCTTTTAAAAAATGAGATCTTACAAGTATTTTGAAGGTTTCTACAAGGAATTTGAAGGAAAATAAAAACTGCAGGTTTCATTCAGGAAATATACAGTTTATTAAAGGTTTCATGCAGGCTTTTTAAAACTTCTAAATTACCATCAAGGAATTTTGAAGATCTCTACAGGTATTTTAAAGGAAAATAAAAGCTGCAGATTTCCTTCGAGAAGTGTACAGATTCTTTGAAGGTTTTATACAGGCTTTTTTCAACAAGTTTATAGACTTCAATTTATCTTCAAAGACTTAGCAGATTTTTTTAGAGCAGATTTTACTTCAGGTATTTTGAAGAAAAATGAAAATTGCTTTTGATGCGTGAAATATGAAAGGTTTTTTTTATTTGGGTTTCATACAGTTTTATATAATATGGTATCTAACTCGGATTCAAACAGCTTGAAGTAGGACTGGATAGAGAGAAGAGGGAAGGGGAGAGAACTGGGGTTTAATATATAAAAAAGATATATCTGAAGAAAAGTGTAACTTAAAAATTTTGCGAAAAAAAACACAATTTCATTCGATTCAGAATTTAGCATTTTCCGTATAAAACAGGATGATAAGAAATTTTAATCTGTAATAAACATAATAAATTCTTCTTCTCAGTGGAATGCAAATCTGGATTTACTTTTGAATAGAAAAAAATAGTTAAAAAAATATTCTTTTTAAAGTCATATAAATATATATATATATATCATTTCGTAAGAAAACTGACAAATTAAAAACACCTTTTTGTTTAAAATAAAGAAATAAACGAAAAAAATATTTATGTGTGAAATATCATATAAAACATTATAAAAAATATTAAAAACATATTAAGTATCATAAAAATATTGAAAAAAGAAAGAGACTTTTCGGAAATAATTTTCTATCGCTTGTCCATGCAGGGTCTAATTGTTTAGACACGTAGCAGTAACCTGTTGTCACTCATATAAGCTAACTTTAAAACGCATTACGTGTTCTGGAAATAGTTGATTTTTACACCACTAGATGGCGCTCTTAGAGGGTGAAGTTAAAACTTAAATAGATTATTTGACACCACCTTTCCGACGTCCTATCGGGTATAGGGATAGCGCGCTTGCCTGCCACCTCCAGAAACACGGGTTCGATCCCCGATTCGAAGGAATTTGAAGTTTTGTCGTACAAGTAAGTTCAATTAAAAATTAGTTCATGAAAGTAATTGAAATGAATAATTAAGCCTTTATTAATTATGATTCCTAATTAATTGACATTCCAGATAACTCGAGACACGATGAAAATCTCTAAGATGACGTCAGAAAAAGGGGGGGAAAACTTAACTGTCGATGCAGCTTTTTTTTATCTGCAGGTATTTTGCATAAATGCATGTAGGTAAGACGCAGGGGTTTTTTTTCATCTGAAAAAAGTCAATAAAAAACCTTCAGGAAAATTGCAGTTATTTCGGACAGAAATATGAAGGGAAGATACAGGGTTTTTTTTGTCCCAAATACCTTCAGTTTTTCTGAAGGTTTTTTTGCTGAATTTGTTACTTGGGTGTTGATCTTAACTTGATTGTCACTAACAAATATGTGATACATTTTTAAAAGATCAAGCCCATTTGCTTCATATTTATATCGTTTCAAATTAGCCAGCACACCCAATTGCAAATTCAGATTCCAAAATGATGTAGACCACTATGTTTTTGACTGTACTTTCACTGAAAAATTTGATTTAAATAGACCTGCTGACGCAAACAAATCCTCATGTTTTAAAATTTTAGTTCATAATAAATTTGGACTTTTGAAACTCAAAGAAATCTTTAGGATTTCCAGCATTTGCAGAGAGCTTTCTGACTAATGAAATATTGTCAAAATATATATCAATTTTTCTTTAACATTTCTGCAGGTTTTTTTTATTTCTTCTTGGAATATAAATCCTTACATGTGTTCTATTGAATTGTAACGCATGCTGTAATGTGCTTAATATCCTGACATGTTTTTATATAATTTTGTTTGTCTTTTGTTTCCTGTTTTACTATTTGATGTTGTTTCATGAACTTTTCTGTCACTTCTTTGTCTTCTGTTTAGTTGTTCAGAACTTTTGCTTCTGTTGTTTCTTTTTTGTATGCAGTGTAATCAAGTTTTATTGTGATGTTTTGTAATTTGATGTAATATTTTTCTTTCTGTTTTGTTGTTATTTTGTATTCCCCACCATCCGGGTCAGTGCCTTACACCCTCTTGATAGGCCGTGTCGGCATGGGCAAATAAATAAATAAATACTTTTTTTCGAAATTATTATTTTAATACACGAATGTAGTTAATTCATGCTCTCTTGATACACCATAGATGCGGTAAGCGAATTGATTTCGGAATATGTTACTCTCTTGCAGGAACAATAAGGGGGTCAAGTCATAATGAAGCAGAAGACAAGGGATAGTTAGAAGTAGAAAGACATCTGGTACGGTGAGAGACTTTACGTGAATAGGACTCTATTGAATCGTACTTCAAAAAAAATATCTTACCGACAGGCAGAAATCGGTTTAACACTACACATGACGTAACCAATCACGTGACTGTTCTATCTTAATATAAATAAAAGTCATTGTATGTGTGTATATTCCACATCTCCTCCTAAACCACTGCACCGATTTCAACCAAACTTTGCACATTTATTAATTAAGACAAGGGGCAGGTACATGGGAACTTTTCAAAGTGCGCCAGTTAATTAAACGGTCAGTTAATTAGAAATTAAACGAAACTATTTTCCTGCAGTAACTTCGTCTCAATTTGTCCCACAGAAAATATTTTTGTATCAAGTTGTAGATCAAAATTTTACCTTTTCAATTATATCATTTTTATATCTGTGAAATGTCTCCTCCAGTTTTTATGAATTTTCCAAAATTAATTGATTACATGTGCATATGATTTTGTAATAAAGCAAATTTATAGATACCCCATTGCTAGGCAACGTTAGACTTTAAACTAATTTACATTTATTTTGTGATATTTTTATTTAGTTTTAAGAATGTATTAAATAAGAAGATAAGCACCACTGCCAACTTTTAAAAGCCCAAAAGTTAAATGAAATTTACCTTAATTA
Source organism: Araneus ventricosus (assembly GCA_013235015.1). Classification (NCBI taxonomy): domain Eukaryota; kingdom Metazoa; phylum Arthropoda; class Arachnida; order Araneae; family Araneidae; genus Araneus; species Araneus ventricosus. The sequence goes on along the minus strand of BGPR01053820.1, from coordinate 5,683 downwards.
AAAATTAAGCAGGATTTTGTCGTTTTACGTGATATTTTTCGAAAATATTACCTAACGAAAACTATTTTACACCATATTAAAGTTTTTAAAAAATAGTTTTTCAATGACACAAGTTTCATTTACGTTTAATCCGCTGTCCTCATTTTAATAATTTTGTAATTTAATAATTTTGCAATTATTAAATTGTGTGTAAAATTCACAATCGGTACCATTTTTTTAATGAACAAGAATACACATGAAAAACAATTGCTAGAACACTTTAACCAAATTCTGGAAGAAGACTAAAAGAAAAGTTTAAAAGCAGAAGGTTCATAATTTATACGGGAACAACTATTGATCTGGTTTATTTTCATGCTTTTTATTAATGAAAAATTTACTATCTAATTAATTGTCCCAGAACATTCTCTAAAAACACTATTCTTAGACTGCAAGATTTATGAGCAAAATTTGAAGCACTTATGAAACAAATATTAATAACTTATGGAGAAAATTAGTTATCGACTGTTTTTAAAAATCAACTGGTTCAATTGATGTTCTCCTTTTAATTAAAAAGACTTTTCAGACAGTAAAATAATTTTGGATATTATAATTTTCTCTACAAAAGTAGTTTTTTACATCAAAAATATTAGATATAAAAGTATTTTAATCCCGAGCAACGCCGGGTTTAACAGCTAGTTTAAGATAAATGCCATTGTGCAGTTTAGAGGGGGAAAATAATGTGGGTGTCAGGGATGGCCAACTGAAGACAAGTTTTTTAAATGAAAAGATTTAATGATGAATTCAAATGACAGTTAGATGAATAATTAAATGAAATGATTAGCTATGAATTAAAATTAAATGAAATTATCTATATACAGAAAACAAGAACACAATCAACTGTAGCTGCAGAGTTACACATCTTTACGTCGTTAAGATTGTCTGTTGAGCAAGCGTCGTTCTTTTTCAAACATCCCGTCTGGATGTCACAAGTTCTCCTTAGATCCGCTAGAGGCGCGGCGGGAATGACGTGGGCTGCCGCCAGTCTGGCACCACAATAAGAACTGCTCGATTTAACTGTTGGAATCCGTTGACATCTGGATTTGTTTGCATAATATGTTGGCCGAAATCTTTCAAAAATTAGCATCTGAATAGATGCAGCATTGAAGGAAAAATATGGTTGTTGGAGTTAATTCAAACTTTCGAACTGCGTACAGTTAGCTGGTCTAAATTGAATTCATGCTTAATGCCAGTTCTCATTTGCGGTAATTGTTGTTGATGTTTATCAAAAGTTTGTTCTTTCCCGATGTTAAACAACCTTAAACGAAGTTTGGGGTAAACTTTCATTCATCTTGAGTGGATGAATGTCGTGAATGGAGCATTTGGCAGGGAAATGTCTGCTTATAAATAGTGCTAAAAATAATACTTCGATTGCAATCACATATTTGCAGTGTTTTCACATGTAGGAAGAAAAACTTCGGCAAAAGAGTCGAGAGTATTTCCTGAAAAATACTGGAAGACAAGTTTCTTTTTTCTAACTTCATGCAAGAGCTTGTGTTGGCTTTGTCACAACTTCAGCTTCGATATTTCCATTTTTTAGGAAATAAAGGAATTAATTTGTTGAATTAAAGGAATGAAAAGAAGAAAATGACGGAAAAACGATCAAAATATGAAATTACTACTTGAAAATAAATATTGGGCAGTCTTTTTGAGAAATAAAAGCAGAGGAATTTCGCTTTTGAATACTTGTTGATATATAACTATCAACTCTGCCGATTAGCCGGAAGCCGCTGAATATTTTTTTCAGTTCGAGCTGACTACTTCTGTTGCTTTGATAAATATTTTTCTATGCATTGTTTTAAAAATAAGTTAGCTCTTGAAAAAAAAGAATATGGAGGTCTTTCTAGGAGGGCGACCTTTTTTTTTTCTCTTCACCGAATCAGATCGGCAATAATTTTAGCCCGTCTTTTGATGGCAATTTTCATCTCTTTTTTGATTACGGATTGAAAAGAACTATGGAATGAATAGGGGATAATAGCCTTTGTTGCTGAAAATCCTCAAAAAACCCCAATCAAATCAAATCAAGTTAGCTCTAGAAAAAAGAATATGGCCGCCCTTCTAGGAGAACGACATTTTTTTTTTTTTTTTGTCTTGACCGAATTGGATCGACAATTTTCCCAATCAATCTACTGATGACAATTTTACTTAATTTTTAAACAGATTGGAACGAATTTTGGAAAAAATATTTTTTGAATTAGGCGATAACAGACTTTATTGCTAAAAATCCCTAAACTTCGTATCTCTCAGAGATACAATTCAAGAATCAAGAAATTAGCTCTAAATTTGTAAATAAAATGACTGTGTTTTTTGGAAGCAGTACAACATTTAACCTTTGAGCATATATGTAGGAATTTTTCTACGGTCAGTGTAAAGAAAAGTAATTTTTAATAATCTGTTTCTTTTCTTTATTTCTTTTAATTTTGGTGTTGTTCCCTTGCCTTCATTTCATTAATTAAATAAAAGTGCAACTATGCATCTAAACAAGTTCGTCATTTTTGAGGTTAGATAGCAAAGACGTTTGGTGAAGGCATTTTTTCACTGTATATTTTCACGACTTCTTATTTGGAAAAGTTTGACCTTTCCGTCAACATTGCAGCCTGTATTACTGTTGCTTTTGCTTGCGCACCAACTATATGTTGAAACATGTGCAAAGTGAAATTCAAACAAGGGCTCAAATTTGTATTGTAGATGACGGAGAGCGCTTTGAGCACCGAAATTAAAGCTATCTTTTGATAACTAATTGTTTTTTTCTCGTTTTAACCCTCTTTGTGACTTCACAATTTCGGAAATCGTGAAAATTCAAATGTGTATTTTAAGCGTTCTGTTCTTCGTATTAATGTGCATAAGGTGTCTTTTTGCACTAAATCGATTACGCCCTTCAACTTTGTAATTAACATTTTCCCGCTATTATGTACCGTTGTCGAGATAGGAATGCTAACTCCGCAGTTTTTCACCAGATGGCGTTGTAAGTCATCTCATCGCATAGAACATAGATGTTTTATATACTTAGACACAGCTTTCATGACTAAAACTGCCGTCGTTCAGAAGTTAAGGGAGGTGGCCCTTATGTAAGTGGGGACCCCTTATATGCTCACAATTTTTTCAATGTTTTCGTATTACGTGAAGCTTGTTTGCCACGTTTTCCATTGTCATCCCTATGCATGAAAATTCCAGACTTTATTAAGATTTCGAATCATTCCGTTTTTGCATTTCAATCTTTAATGTTTTATTTTTATTCCAAGATTTATAAGACGAGGAGAAGCCAATGTATAAATTCAGTCTGTAGTAATTTCAAAGTCGTTTGTCACGAATGGCTTAGCACTGAAATTAGATTCGTGTTCAGAATAATTTTTTTTTACATTTTCAAATATATTTTTTTGCATATTTTTGATTTTGTTGTACTGTACAGGGTTGTATTCTAGCTTCCTGTTTTCTTTTTCTTTTTATAACTATTATTTCTATTGCCATTTTTTATATTGTATTTGTTATTAATCAAAAAATTCTGAATATGGGAATGAACATTCTCCTGTTAGTTAGTAGTCTCTCAGCTAAGACATTTTCTTCCTTATTTTCGATTTTGCTGTACTGTACTGGATTGCACTCTATCTTCCTGTTTTCTTTTCCTTTTCATAATTATTATTTTTATTTCGATTTTTTTGTGTTGTATTTGTTATTAATCAAAAAATCCTCAATATTGGAATGAACACGTTCCTTTTAGCTAGTAATCTCTCAGTTAAGACATTTTCTTCCATATTTTCGATTTTATTGTACTGTACTAGGTTGCATTCTTGCTTCCTGTTTTCTTTTTCTTTTTATAATTATTATATTTATTTCGATTTTTTTTATGTTGTATTTGTTATTAATCAAGAAATTATGTATATGGGAATGAACACTCTCCTTTTAGCTAGTAGTCTCTTAAATAAGATATTTTAATTTTAGCTTATATTTTATAAAGCAGCTAATCTTGAGTTAGAAACTACCATTTTCATTTTCTTAAATTGAACCGGCTCGTACCAATAGTTGGTTATAGGCTGAGTGCCGGGTTTGGCGTATGGTCTGCTTTCCTTCACCCACCGATCTTTCCCCTAGTGCCGGGTTTGGCGTATGGCATGCCTTTCTTCACCCACCGATCTTTTCCTAATCCCGGGTTTGGCGTATGGCCTTCCTTCACCCATCCATCTTTCCCCTGGTACTGGGTTTGGCTTACGGCCTTCCTTCACCCATCCATCTTTCCCCTAATACTGGGTTTGGCACACGGCGTGCCTTCCTTCACCCACCGATCTTTCTTCTACTCTGTAGTTAGTTTTAACCTGAATTAGAGCTGTACTTCGAATATCGACTATGCCAGCGATCTTCGGAACTGCTAGTGACCGAAATTCGTAAGGTCAAATTACCAAGTTATTATTATTACAATATGAAGTTCTTATTGAGTACCTGTTGAAGCACTTTTAGAAAAGAAAGGTTGTCTAATACTGTGGTATTTAACCAACTTAATGACGCAATCCAGAGAGAGAGAGAGACGATAGAATGTTTATTATTGTTGACTTTTAAGAAATAATTCGAATTTTTAGAATTATCAGATATTCATAATTCACCTCCAGGGCTTTCCTTATTTTATGACAGTTGATATTTGATTGGCTGATGCATATTTTTTGTTTAATTGAAGACTGTAGCCATTACCTCTTCCTGGGTTTTCGATTAATTTATAAACTGTTCAAAAGTGAATCAAGATGATATTCCTTTTCAAAGAAAAAAATTGATACTAAAGTAACTTATGGTACTAGAAGGCAATTTTTTTGAGATGTATCAGAAATAAAACCTGACAATTTTTTTTGATACCTCTCAATGTAATTGTCCTCTATGACCAGAATTTTGATAATTATTTTTGCAACATCCAAAAAAATAGAGGAATCATGAAACAAAGCAACGGCGATTTGAATGTCTGTATAATCTGCTCTCTGACAATCTGCAGGTCAGTTGCCATAGTTATGACCTGTGTATAGGTATAATCTGCTCTATCAAACTCCATCATGAATCTATCTATCAGCGTCCATCATGAATGGGAAGCACAACAACCAGGCATTATAAAACGAAGCAAGATTTCTTCCAGCACAATTTAATCCTGAAATATCTCGAGATGATATCTTTTAATAATTAGCCGAACTCCGCTGCAATACGATTTTGCATCGCTCGTATTGTCAGGGATATTAATTTTATTGAATTGAGGACGTCCGTTAAGGTAAGTGGCGTTGTGAACTGGAGTAAGCCCCACTCGGAGAGTATAGGTATAATCTTGCTTGGATCAAACTCAAAGCTCATCATAGAATGGGAAGCACAACAACCATGTTAAAATGCGCTTCTTTCCAGGACATTAATCCTGAAATATTCCAAATAATATCTTTAATAATCTCGAATTCGCTGCAAATACGATATTATCGCTGCATTGTCAAGGATATTAACTCTGTTGAATTGAGGACGTCCGTTCCGGTAAGTTGCTGAACTGGAGTAAACCACTCGGAGAGGTAGGTATAATCTGCCTGATTAAACTCAGCGACCATATATGGGAATACAACAAGGCATTATAATGAAGCAAGCTTTCTTCTTGGACAATTTAATCCTGAAATATGTAACTAAAACAAAGTACAGG
>BGPR01053819.1:0-10327 GCA_013235015.1 Araneus ventricosus | reverse complement strand
AAAAGAAAAAGAAATAAAATTCAGTTAAAATCCTGTTATCGGGAATTCGCAAAATTCAGCACAAAGAAAATTGGAAATTATTTTCTAACCAACTAGTTTTTAAAATATGTAGCCTAAAGTATAATAACTCCTACGGAAAAATCTGCCACAAATATTTGATTTGAATGAAGTAACAGAAGTTTTTTAAATAAAATTTCCAACATCTGAGTATCTATAATGGATTGCCGTCCATTAAAAATATTTAGATTGATATGTCAGTTGAAAAAAAAGAATTTTCTTGCCTTTCTATTTCTCATATCAAAATAACCTTCTTTTCATGCTCCTTTGTATCGAAAATTCTTTGAATTGAAAGAAATCATTGCGAAAAAATTATTGAAAAAGCTCGAGATAAACGAATGGCGTCAATATTATCTCCACTGACACTGCAGTAATAATCAATCTAACTCTGAATCCATAAGTTCTTTTGATGACATGACAAAGAAGAAATATAGGATTTATTAATAATATATTTTCTTTTGTGTAGATTTTCTGCAGAAATAGAAACTTATTTCGCATTACATTTGTGCGATGTAAAGGTTACAAGTCCAAGGGCCAAAACTGGCCTCAACAAGATTCTGTTTCTTTAAAACTAAAAGGAATTATAAAAGAAGCATGGAAAATTCAATGCTTTTCAATATACTCTCTGCTTTTGGTTTTTCAGATAATTTAAATAAGTCTTTTGCCGACAAAATAAAAACTCTTGTGATTCATTTCCTACTGATGGGTACATTCATAGACAATTTAGTTATGAATTTAATGGCTTTGAAAAATACCAAATTTGAACATATTATTATACAAAGTATCATTTTTATGACCGCCACTGTGATGCTTTTATTTGTAATGGTTCGACGAAGACGAGCGGTGATGGAAATGTTGAGAATCCTTCGATTCATTCGATTTCCAAATAATTGCAAAATCAAGATGAATATCACACTTTTGTGTGTCTTACTCCTTCCTTTTGTTCAATCCACTGCCATGCTTATAATTTGTGTATTAAATGAAAAAAACTACCTGTTGGTATATCTCTTCTATCAATCTCAAGTAGAAAGTCGAGTCATGATGTATTCAATTGCTTTTTTCAAATTAGTTTTATCTCATTTTCTGTATCCTACAGTAACAAATCTGGTTGCGTTTGCCTACAGCGTGTCTTGTCATCTTTGTTATATATATTTACGAAGTTTATCTTCAGAACTGGACAAGTGTCCGCCGGAAGCATTCACATTCAAGATAAAGAATGAAATGTTGAAAAAGCGACAGAAAATCATGAAGTTGGTGGAGAAAAAAGAAGAAGCATTGTCAACTGCATCTTTCATCGCGTGTTCAGCAACTTTTATGGCTTGTCTGGCACATATGAGTCAATTACTTGCATATTTTTCAGGGAATCTAATTGTGATCATAGTACAAGTTTCATTTAATATTGGATGTGCTGTAGTGTCAACAGCATCCATATTTTTTAAGGCCGGACAGATTCCGATCGAAATGGATAAATTTTCGCGTCTAAAGCGTCGTTACATTGAACTACGTTCATTTTTGGCCTTGTCGTCATCAAGCACTAGTGTAGAAATATCAATGAATGTCGATCAAGTCATCACACTATCCGGTTGTGATCTCATTATGTACCGAAAATCAACAATTCTCACATTTCTGGGAACAATTCTCACTTATGGGCTTCTTTTCCTTGGTATTAATTTCGAAACCGATGAATCAAGGCTGATGTCCTAGATTAAATTTCGAAAAATAATAAAATTTCTTGGAGTGAAAACTTTACAAAAATTTTCATGTCTCTGGCTCCAATTTTTAAAATAAAACTGTTTGATTACATTTCTGCCTTACGTCGAAATGGTGAATTATTTGAATTTTAAGTATATGAATTCCATGAACTAACATTTACAAATTTTGTTGAACAGAATTTAAAATTTTTTTTAACAACAGAATTCTTAAAATTGTTATTCAGCCGGGCTCCACTTTAGTTCCACAAGAGAAGAATCAACCATGACTTTGATCAAAGCAATTTATGCACTTTGATGGGCTGATTTCAAACAGGTTAAACGGGGACAAAAGTGGCAAGTAATTTTCCATTAGCTTTGTATTTCATTCATGATGCTATAGTGTTTTTCTTTTCAGAGTCTGACACTATCTAAGAAAATAAAGAAAATGGGAAAGCTACTTTTGTCAAATACCGCAAATTTCTACTGAATGTTAAAGGGAGTGCTCGTGAAATCCCAGGGTCGTATTTCTCGTACATGCTCAGGGACTCCCAAAGCATCAAATAATTTATTATAGATAATATAGATATAAATCTGCTATTATAGGAATCAGCAGATTTTTGAGCATTCAACCAAACCTTAACAAATTTCAAAGCCTTGAACAAGCATATTTGAAGCAGTTTTTGGATTTTTACCATTGTCACATTTCAATTCTTTAATTAAAGCATACATCTTTGCCGAGTAAATTATAGTATACGTCCACCTAGCTTTGTGAAATGCCCCAGGTCTTTGTCAATAAACTCTCTGAGCGGAATTTCTATCCGAAACTATTATCATAATTTTTGCGCATTCTCTGTAGGGAATGGGCCAAATATGCCGCATTCAGTGCATTCAACAAGGAACAAAGTCCATCGTTGATTTTTTTTTCTTATTGAACTAAAATGGAGCCTGGTTGAAAAATAATCCTCAGGCCATACAAGAAGAAATGAAAACTTTTATCAAGAAGTTAAAAATAGTAAATGATATGGTCGAACAAGGGGTAAAACTAACGGAGGATTCAAGTCAGTCGATAATCGAAAATGAAGAACAAACTCAAAATCTACTTCATTCTATTTAAGAAAGTAGGAAAAATCTCCTTGCTTTAAGAATTCATTTTTGAATAAAATTTAAACTAATTAAAGTGTTGACATGAGATTATTTAACAGTTATTGGAATGTTTACAAGTTATTTCGAAGAATAATTATGTGTGTTTTTAAACTTTTTATCTTAATGCTACGTGTTGAACCTCCAAATAAAATTGTAGGCTTTAAATTCACACTTCTATCATTTTTATATTCTTCTTTAACACTTTAACAACTTTAACGGTGTTACTATGAACATTCTCTAACTGTCCTAATGGTGTTTCTATATAACAAAAACGCAGAATTCGTGGAAATATTCATCATTTTATGCCTTTTTCCTGAAGTCATAAATTGGCTAAATTTACAGTTAACACTTATTTGTGTTTACATTCTAAGTTTAGATCTCCATGGGCAGTTACCTAAACAAGTTTTCACACATCGGTAACCGTATAAAATTTCTGAATAAATTCTATAAAATTTTCCTTTATGCAACTTTTTCAAATGCTAGGGCTTAACAGGCAAACTTTCCCGTAACCTTCGAGAGGTGAAACTTTATGTAGTCTCTGTTAGTACCAAAGGATTAAGAAATCCCAGGTGAGAAATATTTTTTAACAATTTTTTGAGATACTTTACCCAACAGCCGGGAATCAAAATCATTCAAAGAAAGTCAAAAAAGTAAGATGAACTCAGAAGGAATTGAATTAAACAAACAAGGAATCCATTTTAATACATTTTCTCAGGGGCTAAGTTCTTTATTCGAAATGGATTCAAAATATTTGGGAAATGTTTCTTCAAGAAGCTTGCATTACGCCATATATAGCTTCTCTTAGCCCGAAATTTCATAACAAAGGAGATCAGTATCATATAAAAAGCACTATTTTAAAAGAAAAAGGAAAACCAAACACAAGCATAAAAACGCTACAAAGATTCAGTTAAAAATATTAGCCATCTGGCTGTTAATAATAACAGCCATCATAAAAATAAACTTACCCCATGCTTAGAATAGAGAAAAAAATGTCCTCATGCTATCATAATCCCACGCGAACTTTCTGCCAAAATCAGCATATTTTTTAAGGGAATAGTAGAACCATGGCGCTATCTATATTCGAGAAGCAAAATAGAAGGAGGAAAAGCAGAAATTTTAGGGAATGAAACTATTTAGACATATTAATAAAAAAAATAGTCAGCACCAATATACAGAGAGTCTCGCTTTCTCTTTTATCAATGCCGATGAAAAATTAAATGATTGCGTATGTGTGTCTTTTAGCTCATCCTATTCTTTCACTAATTTTAGTATTACATCAAAAATGTTTTAATGCATTTTTTGTTGCAATGAAATTCAATCCGTTTTAATTGTTTATATAAATATTCTTTGCGTGTTTTTCTTGCATTGTTGAAAGCTAAGGTCAATGGATAAGTAATATGGTATAAGTTATTTGATAAGGTTCTAATGGATATCACTTCTGCTCAACTTGTAAAGAAAGTCCTCTAAGATGATAAGTATATTATGAAATATATCCTGTAAGCTCAATGGTATTTACTAATCTTTAACTGTGGTTATTGCTATTTTGATTCAGCTAACATGTTGTTGGACGTAAAATGTGCAACTCAATTTAAATTAAACAAAATTAAATTCAAATTCAATGCAGTATTCCGAGAAAAAATCTGATAGTTGAAGGCGGCACATTATTAATGGAGATGTATTCTCAGAGTCATATGTGAACTCAACTTGCAGAATTTAAATTTAAAACGTTTTTCAACTAATTGATTTACTGTGCAAATTTGGGACAAAGTACACTAAGGTAATTATCTCAATTACGTAAATGCTCTGCATGTTTCATTATTATTATTATTACCTTAACTGTTACATAGTCGGGTAATTCAGATATTTAAATACAGCACAAGGATCATTACAACCATAATCCAGGAATAAGTAACCGAATATCCGAAGTTCAATCTTATGACAATTCCCTCCGTGGTGGCAAATTTCTCCAATTGTAACTCAAATTGTAATTCGAATTACCAACAATTGCTTGATTCCAGTTCATCGCAATTCCGCGGCGACCTTTAATATCAAAACATGGAACACTTGAATTGGAAAACGTGGTAGAGGTACAGATTGTTTATTGAGCTATAAGTTGTCATCACAATCTCTGCCGCAAGCATTTGCATTTCATATAGGTACTCAGAGCCGTCTGTGTTTGACTTAAAGGGAGCGTAAATATTAAATTAGTCCTTAAATCCATGAAACTAAACATTTAAGAAATGATTTCGTTTCACTTATTAGTATCATTTTTAATATCAAATGTTAACATACTGGAGTTCGATGGAATATTTATGCAGTGGTAATTTCTGCTTCATTAAATGTTGAGATTAAGAAAATAATACGACCCATTTATGGCTTAGGCAATAATTCGAGGAAGCAAACGCACTACAGTAGTAATTATTTATAGCAACGTAATGGTGTGCCGTAATGTATTACATTGTATATGATTCTATACAAAATAGAAGCATACATAAATTCCATATAGAAGCATACTCAAAAATTTAACTAATTTGTAGATTTTCAATACAGGTAAATTAAAATACTTATACCCATATGTACTTTCCAATACATTTAAGTACTGGCTATACATTTCTTATTCATAAATTTATATTTGCGTAAGCTCTTTCATTGCTGAAATTTCAAGAATTGTCTTGGATTAAACTATAGGATGAGAAGTGTCTACAGAGCCATAATATGACATAACGGTTTTTCACTGCCAACCCCGTATTAGAATAAAAAAAATATATAAATATCAGTAGCAATCGCAAACTGATCTTGAAATTTTTACTTCTCAGAAGCGAAGCTTCCTTCATTCAAATTAAAATTTTCCTTATAATATAATACTTATTTTTTAAATTTATATTTCGCAACAATCTTCCATTTTCTGTCTTATGCAAAATAATTTCTTAAACAAAAAAATATCTGCATTTATCTCTCGGAGTTCTCGAAATGTGGTAATTTTTTTAAAAAAACTTTTTTCTCTTACTTATATTCGAAAATAACTTCTAAAGATAAAGTGTTTTGAATTTTTACTTTCTTAGGAAATACGTTTCGCAAAAGATTCAAAAGCATCCAAAGTGTGTAATAAAATATAATGTAATTGGATTTTCAGTGGGTATCAATTAACGGAAAATTGATTTTTCGCAAGATAAAAATACACTTTAAAAAAAATGTTTACTATCGCGATAGAACGGTTGAACACATTGAATTCATGCTTGATACAGTTGAAGGAAAATTTCAGTTTAGAGCGTGCCTTTAAAGTAACTAAATTGGTCATTTATAAATATTCAGAAGAAACTGGTTCTGAAAATTTGCAAAATGTCAGAGATACCGATACGAAATGAAGAAATGCCGTCAATTCAGTAATAATCTCCGTAAATGCCATCGAACTACACGTTGCGATGATTTTCATAATTTTTGTGACGAGCTTGAAATGTAGTTCTAATTTGTGGACAAACTGTAGTGATAATTCGTGTACAAACTGAAGCGCTAATTTGTAGCCTTCAAATAATATCGTCAAAGATGGCGTGAAATTTTTAATTTTCGATTTGTTACTGAGATTCAAGCAACGAAAATGCTTTTAAAATACTTCACCATATAATGTCAGGCGAACGTTTCATATACTTTAGTTAAGTGGTTTTTCTTTTTACCAAAACCAAGCGGAAAGCTGTTCATAAAAGATTTTTCTTGATCATGTTAGTCATTGTTTTAAGGCAAACAGCAAGATAATGATTGTCACCATTCTTTATCTCTATCGATAAAGGAAGGTCTGAAACGTCCCTTCAAGCAAAAGACGGCGGTCGTCCAAAACGTCCGAGAGTATGACTGTGAAATTTCCAACTCCTTTCGTTAAGTGTGATTGAATTCACACCCACGGCGTCCGTTTTCTTCCTCAGCATGGCTCCTCCATATGGGTTAGGGATAAAGGAGGGGAGGCTTTGAATTCGGACAGTGCCAGATGTCATAGTGGTTTTTGAGGGGGAAAGTGGATTTTCCTTATCTTGGATAGAGGAGCTCGAAAGTTACCGTATTTCTTTAGGTCCCTCTACCTCAGTGGCCTTAGGAATCAGAGGGCTAAAGCTTGAAATTTTAAATCCCTTCTACCTTCAGCATTTTCCCTTCGCAGCTTGTTTGTGTCAACCACCAAATCTGAGTTGTTGCTAGTTATGAGACCGATATCGTGAAGAACACTTGAAGCAATTGCAGCTACATCCCGGTCCGAGACTCCAAACCTGTCACCAACCACAGCAGTTGAAGGCAGGCCAAGTCGCATTTCTATTGATTTAGATACAAACGGAGTTAATTGTTTGTACTTAGGATCAGTAAGAGAGATTAAACGGTTCGATGTCGATGGTTTGTAAGTGTCCACATTTAAATCTATATCAGATATATCTTAAGAACAATCCGTTTCTTCATTTTCATAATCTACATAACCTGCGTTAGGCGTTGCTTGCTTATGATTTAAATATAAATTGTGAGCCTTTCCATCAACATTATCAGCAATATTCTGTAGTCGTTTTGTTTCATTAATGTCAAGCGAGCCGATGTAAAGAAGTCTCGTTGCCCTTTGATATTTCAGTAAATTATGCTCATTTCGAGGTAAGTCTTTAGTACATTCGTATGTGCAATCTTCAAAAGTTATCCATTTACACACCGTAATGTCAAATAACTTCGTGCATGCTTCTTGTGAAAATGCTTTGATCTTTGTTTGGAAAGCTTTACTGTGATTATCTCTTTTGCAAGATTTCTTAAAATTGGTATATTTTCCATGGTAGATATGGATAATTGGCAGTACTCGAGAAGGGGTCATAATGGGAATGGCAGTGCTTGCTTTTAAACATACAGACTCAATTTTCGTTGCAACATTTTCCGCAATTCTCCAGAAACTGGTTTTTTGTTCCCAGTTTTGAGTGCAAGATTTAACCTCTCGAAGAAGCAGCATATCTTCGAATGTAGGAAGATTTATTTGAGAGATATCTTCGATATTGGAAATTTAAATTTATTCCGTGTACTGATTTTTGATCTCAAGCCTATTAGAAATCAATCAAACCGAAAAACTCACACACAATTCCGATTTCATAACTCGAACCAATAGCAAAAGGCACAGCGGGGTCTTTTCCCATGCGCATAGGCACACATATAAACCCAGTAAATGACTCAGTAGCACCATGTGACACGACAATATGGAGAAGAAAATTCCCAAAACACTGCAAACAAGTGCGGAGGATTGTGACCCCCCCCCCACCTCCTTTCACTTCCTATATGAAAATGAAAAAAAGTGCACTTTTCTTCAAAAATTGCAAAATTGCAATCGCGATGCAGGAGCAGAAGAAATGCGATCAAAAAAATATTTTACACCTTTTTTATTGAACCCAGTGGGCACCTCGTCTGCACTATTAGTATAGCAACATTGAAAAATAATAATTTTTCCTATATATGTGGAGGGTCGAGAAAAACTCATACAGAATTACTGGAAATATTCGAAAAAATATGTATTATCATCTCTCTGTAAAGTATCTGGATGCACTCGCTTGTGCCTCACCAAATTTAAGTTTATGTGGGGCATGCAGTATCAAATTTTGAATTTTTCCGAAATATTCCAGAAGACAGACCTCGACATTTGGTGTTACATAGAATAAGTTCAAACACCCAATTTACATTGAAGATTCGGTTGCCATGGCATTTAGGGGAAATTGATGAAGTGGAAAGTTGTTTTGTCTCTTCCCGCTTCACAGAAAGCTGATAATGGTTTGCAACTTTCATCATTTCTGTCGCGAGATGTGCACAATATGTACATGCACTGTCGTAATGACAGCACTAATATTCGGGAAGATATAAAGGTTTCTTTAAAAAATCTCAAATTTTTCCGCATTATTTTGCTAATACCTTGCAGAGCTTTCCTTGGAATAATACGAAACTTACAAAATTTGTGACATTATGCTACAGAAGCATTGTATAAAAATTTAAAATAAATGCATTGCGAATAAAAGAATATATAAGTATTTGTATTAATTTTTTTACTGCGCATGCTCAAAAGTTAGCTTAATTTTTCTTTCTCAATTCCAAAGCTTGATATATAGGGCAATTATAAAACATTTCCTGTTCAATGCCGTTAATATTCTGAAATATTTCGGCATTTCGGCCAGATCGGTTTTATGTTTAATGCCATCTGCTGCTCCCAGATGGTGTTTGCGCAACCTAGTGACGATTTGATTTTAGATGCTAATCGCATGCTGACTTACCCTTAAAGTTTGGCCACGTTTTTTTATTCACTCTGTATATATATTTCGCTTTCATCTTTGTTTTCCATCGATTTCCTAATCTTCATCGAAACTCCCCCAACCTCAGAAGTAACTTGATATTTTCGTAAACATCCGGACCCTACATGACGCGTTTAGTTCATTATTTTGTAACGTCTCCCGTTGGTAGCATCTCTCAGTTTTAGGTTCGTAAAATCATTTCTTCTATTTGTATTTCATTCAAATTCTTGGTTTATCATAATGTTCGGGGTAAAGGACAGTGTTTTTAGCTTTATGCCAGCACTGTTCGCAGAAAACATTATGATTTCACTAATTTTTTGGCGGCTCGTATAGAATTTACTTACCCTGATGAGCATCTATACTCTTTTACCGATTTACTACATTCTCTCCATTTTATTTCAACATATTTTGATTTTCATGACATTGATATATATATATATATATATATATTCACCGTTACTACGAAGAAAGAAGTCGGTGCTAAAAAATTATGGTGCATGAAAGGACTTTATTGAGCACGGTGTAGAATTGTAGTGAAAATTCAGAAAACTAATCAATAACAAAGTTTAAACATAGCAAATTTACACATATGAAATTTTTGCAAAACTTAATTCTTCGAACACAACCATATATCTAATGGTGAAAATCCGTTTCCGATACATAAATAAAACGTTACTAGCAAAAACTGCTGACGTTGTTTCTGAGGGATCATATTCGTGGCGTTCTTTTTTATGCCTTAGTTTCGATAAAACTTTAAGAGGTTCGAGGAAGTTCCAATTATCAAAGACACAAATGGAAAAGAGATGATTCTTGGAAATTAGAGATCCTGAGTCATTAATTTTTTAATCAATACTCTCTGATTGGTTTCTATAAATCAGATTTTTTGTTTTCACACAGATAAAAAAAACAGAAGTCCAATTATAACGATCCCTCTCTTATTGGGATATTTTTGTTCTAGAAAAAACCATTATTTTCGGGGAATGGTGTTCTGTTACTACATAAAGTGCAGGATAATTGAATTATTTCATTTGAAAATGAATGTATTAAATATGCCATTTAAATAAAGCAATTGAACGTAATGAGAAAACAAAATGGTAAAATCACTCTCTTAGTTTCCTCAAATCTTTCCACAAAAGAGTATCACTTAGAATGTGC
>BGPR01053817.1:0-10328 GCA_013235015.1 Araneus ventricosus | reverse complement strand
CATTTTATTGATTTTCAGTCTTCCCGTTTTTTTAATCAGTATGAAATACTTGTGTACTACGAGAGAATTAAGAATTCAGTTCTGTATTAAGGAGTATGTTTAATTTTCATTTTATTGATTTTCAGTCTTCCCATTTTTTTAAAATCAGTATGAAATATTTGTGTACTACGAGAGAATTAAGAATTCAGTTCTGTATTAAGGAGTATGTTTAATGTTCATTTTATTGATTTTCAGTCTTCCCGTTTTTTTAATCAGCATGAAATACTTGTGCACTACGAGAGAATTAAGAATTCAGTTCTGTGTTAAGGAGTATGTTTAATGTTCATTTTATTGATTTTCAGTCTTCCCGTTTTTTTAATCAGCATGAAATACTTGTGTACTACGAGAGAATAAAGAATTCTGTTTTGTATTAAGGAATATGTTTAATGTTCATTTTGTGTCATGCACTCTGTAACTTTTTTTTTCTTTCTGTTGCGTGCATTTTCTGTAAACAAATAATAAATTCTACGTAGTAGGTCGAAAGTCGTAATTTTTTTTAAAAAAATAATGTTAAATTTTACTATTAACCCTTTGAAGACGACTGTCAGCTGATTGCCGCAGTCTCTCTCCGACTGTCGCAAATACGTGCCGGCGCTTATGGCTTCTAGCTACCGACTCGCATGTCGGTGTGACACCAGCTTGGAACATTCTGAGCAGTTGGGCTTAACTAGAAAAACTGCGCCGGCTTGAGCAGCCACGCGCATTCGGAAACGTCGCCCAGACCGAACCGCACGTTTTCCTTTCGGCCGTCCTCAAACGTTTCATGAGAAGTAAGCATATGAAATGTTTTAATCATGGTACATAATTAATTTTTTGGAAAAAGTGTTTAAGAATTAATGAAAAGTTACATCAATGATAAAGATGAATAAGAAAAATGAAAAAATGATAATAAAAAGAAATTTCATTTGCTTCCAAGGTACGACTTAGAACATCGGTGGTACGTCTTAAGAACCAGCTTCCTTAGTCGTACAGATGTTATTACTTTAAAATTTGTTTATTTACTTCGACAGAGTACATGAGTTTTGAACTTTTTTGTAATAAATAGCTGCAATATTCATAGAAGTTGTGAATAATGCAAAATTTAAACCTTCATTTAATAAAACCTGCAATTTGTAGACTTTTTTCCTTATGCAGTACGACTTAAGCAACCTTACTGTATAAGCAAAATGCGAGAAAACAGATTTTTAATAAGAAATTAAATAAGATATATTCAAAAGAAAGCAAAAATCTCTCTGTGTGTGTTTCATCGGAGAAAACAATATGCCCTTGAATAGAAACGAAAACATTGCAAAAAATGTTTTAAATCATTCTGAAAACCAATACCTGGACGTAAAATTATACATATCCATATATATGTAGAAGGCACATTCATTCCAGTTTATTACTCAAATTCATTCTCTATGTGCGGACATTACCCAAGACACAATCTTAACATCATAAAAAAAGTCATATTTATGACCCTGTGACGTTGCAAGGCGGACACCATCACCGAGACTTGGATGTAATGGGAGAGTGTTTGTCGTATAGACTGTTATTGAATTTTTGACAGCTCATGACATGAACATGCCATGTGAATCACATTCATTTCGATGTTTTTACAGTTGTCTCAACTCGTAGTAATCACATGTTGGTAGGTCTGTTTGCATTTATTTGATTCATAAGCATGTTATTTGTTTTTGGATTTGCCAATGTAAATATTTTTCAATAACTTCTTACTTTCACGTATACAAAGAGAAAGTATTGTAATCGTCAAAAAATTCGAACTCGAGATTTTAACGAATCTCCACGTTTGAGACCTCCCTGTGTCCGAAAAACACAATTTTGGAATTATGCCTGTCTGTGTGTCTGTGAACACGATAACTCAAACTATTAGAGCTATACTATACGAGGATGAAATTTGGTATGTTATCTTTACACATAATTTGTGGGTTTCTATCAAATTTTGGACAAAATCCGTCTGCGTGAAGTCTGCCTGCCCGTGTTCATGTGAACACGATAACTCAAAAACTTAAATAGTAAATAGATGACATTTGGTACCCAGTTTTATCATCAGGAATGTTGGTCCGTATAACATTTTGGGCCAAATCCGTCAAAGGGTTGTCGGTCTGTTTAATCGAAAACTTGTGAACACAATAACTTTTTAAGATAAATACTTTGATAAATGAAATTTGGTATGTGGCCTTTTTACCTTAATGGTAGATTTGTGTCCAATTTTTGTGTCAATCGGTTTAAAAAAAGGCGTTCAAATTGCAAATTTCGTTTCCTTTATCTTACACTCAGCCCTATTGGTAATCACGCCGGCTTCTAATTCCACTTCCGCGTTGGACGACCTTCGGAAATCGTGGTATGACCTTTCGCTTATTTTTTTTCTCCACTGCGCTAGGGGTTCTTGTTCGTTTTACTGCCGTTTAGCTTATTTTTTTCTCTACATGTGTTAGGAGTATACGAGAACATTTTGGGGAGACCACTCCCGCTGGTTGTAATCGGAAACACTAGACTGAAAGGAATGCCACGTTTTTAAGTCCTGTTCTTACGATTATTTAACCACTTAACTGAATAGTTTTCTTTGCTATCTAATAAGATGACCCCTCCTGTTTTGGAAAGGGGCTGTCGTTTTCATTCATCTAAGAAGGCATAGGATACTTAAGATGTTTATGGATCCTACATATTTTTTGTGTCAAATTATAAAGCTAATAATTGATTCAATTTTAGTTTATAAGACTAGAATTTCGATAATTCGATGCACGAGTATTCTCGGGCTGTTAAGTTAAGAGGTTATAACTCAACTTTAACTAAATTGGCCAGGCGGATTGGGAGTGTCGCTCATGCTCATATTTCTGGCCTTTAAAAGTAAATTTCATCGCATGGGTCCTTAAAAACACACTTTTATTAGTGTACTAAAAAGAATTTTTTCATCTTAATTATTTCCTACCTTTTATTCTTTGATTAATAATCCGGTATTATAAATACAGTAGAACCCCAGTTAACCAAACTAAAGGGAGAGGGGTTCGGATACCGGCTTTTTCAGTTAGGCCGTGGGCATCTATTACTATTTTGAATCTAATTGCAGTATGGAATTCTGCAATCTTTCGAGTGTATAACGAATTCAAAACTCTCTTTGCAGTCTACACTTATGTTTTTTAAAGTTAACCCTCCTCCAATATTTACGAAGGGAATTTGCGTGGGAAATTTATGGAGAACATAGTTTTATGAACGAATTCGAATGGATTAATTTAAATTCTTTTGAACTTGCTTACATAATCATTGAAGTAAAAATTCGGCAGACGATCCTCATAATAAAATATTAGCCATCCTTAAACCTTAAATCTCCAAATGTATGTAATTTCTTTAATTGTTGCAAAGCATGCATTTAATCTATGTCATGGATTCGGATCCTATTTTTATTTTGCGCGGGAAATTTATAGGGAACATAGTTTTATGAACGAATTCGATTACTACAATAAAAAAACACCACACAGATGTCTTTTTTCCAGACGATTTCTCTTGGCTTGTCAAACATTCGCCGAGTTCCGACAGTTGTCGCTTACAATTTTCGTCTTCCACCCCAACAAAAAATATTTCCGAACAATTCTTTTTGTTATAAACGACCCATCCAATATAATAGTCGAAAAGTTGGTTAATTTTTAGCTCCGGCTGAAAACATCTGCCAAGAACGGGCAAGATCCAGCAGATTAATATCTTAACTCCAATCGATAACTTCACAAACAGAGGAGAGATTTATCATAAACAATTTGTTTTCGCGCCGAAACCCTCCAGTTTATTATAAGAGAAATCACGAGTCGGATTGACGCACGGCCGTTATCTCTTGACGTCAGACACGCTGACAGGGAATCCGTTTTCACTTTGGAAGGGACTCAAAAAATTCTATCCTGGCGAAATTAAATCAAAACATTACCGACTTTCTCCTCCAACCGGAAGTGGGGGCGATCGTAATTCAGAAGAACAGGAAATTTTAGTCGTTCCATAGACTTAGCGTGACTCCTGCTCAAAGCCGATTCATTCAAAATCGGTAGTAGGTGTGACTCGGACGTAAATCTGTTTTTGTCAAAGGAAGGACATATATTTTCTTTTATACCTAGGGCGCATATATTGGATATCAATTATGCATATTCTTTATGTTGTTCAATGACAAATTAACCTTACATTAGAACATTATTATTAGAAATTAACCTTACATTATTGTTAAATCACTCTGGTGAGAATTTTGAGGACAAAAAAAAATAGAGATTAATGTTTAACTCAGAAGACTATGTAACATTTCTTCGCTTCAAGCAATGCCACTCATCTCTTTTTTTTAAATTTCAAAGAGGAAGAAAAAACTCAATTTTTCTCAACCACTAACGAACATTTCTGAATTTTTTTTCACGTATGGGAAGAATATGCGGTCTCGTAAACACAAGATATCAGATGTTTAAAAATTCAGAAATATTTGTTATTGGTTGCGAAAAATTCATTTTTTTCTTCTTTGAAATTTCAAAAAATTGAGATAAACCTTTCGAGCACAAAAGGAAGTTGTTTTTGTTTGCTAGAGAAAGCAATATATCTTAGGAGATATATGCATTCTGTGCCACCACGAAGATTTTCATGATTTCTAGAGTCAAATGAAAGAGGTTGTCTAAATTTTAATAACAAGTTTTCCGACTTTACGGTGTCGCGTGACTGGCCTGGAGGCCTCGCAACGTTTGGGTGCCCGAGACCTCCAGTTATTTTGCGGTATTTTCAAGAAAATCGAATTTTGTTTACAAGGTCCATGTATTCGAACATATTCATATTAAAATCAAGAATCGTTTAAATTTCAGAATATTATTCGTAACATTTTTTCATGGTTTCAATAGTTACGGGGCATACATTTATACCATAAGTCTCACCACAGCGTGGCCAATTCTGGTTTGTGCGCCAAAAAAATCCAAACTCTACTTCTGTAGCCAAAACTCAGCCATCAAATCACCTCGGTCCTGTTCTTTAGGCATGCGGGTCCTTTCATTTTTGGAATTTAATCCCATTTAGTTAGCGTTTCTTTTTGAACTCAAGGGCTAATTTGGTATGTGTTTTGAAATGTGGTCGGATGAAGACAACTGAGCTGACAGCCCCTCTTACAAGTTCCGCGCAACACCGGTAGGAGGAAGCTTAAACTCGGCAGATTTAGCGTATAACTTTTTATTTATTTTTTTAGGTGTCGAAACTAAACCCGCTCATTCTGAATCCACGACTCTTTCTTTCACTCTCGAGGAACTTTTAAATTTTTACACAACCAGCGCTAAAACGGTTTTCATTAAAATATTAGCATACATTAGCTGCCGTCCACGACCAGCTGTTTGCTCGTAATATTAACACATGCATCGGTACGGACGAGATATCTCGTTCTTCAGGAATCTTCGCTGCGCATTAAAATTTGACTTGCATAACGAATTTATTAAGTTGAACTTATTAATAGATGTTTGCAGAATACGCTCACCTCTTTCTTTCATCTCGTTCTAGACAATTTTTGATTTATAAATTGTCTAGAGCCAGCACGGTTACTTTTTATCTTTCTTGGAGCTTGCATCTAATTCGCCCACAACGATGAATGTGTTAATAGGCCGTAGCTAAAATTGCAATGTGGTGAAATCGGTCTAGTTGTTGAGGGACTAGGAAACTCTGTCAGTTTTATTTTACGATATCTCTCAGAAACGGGGGGGGGGGGGGGCGGTTGGAGTAAGTCGACGATAAATGACATATCTTTCCAGATAGCAATTTTAGTTTGCAGCAAATTTGCAGCAGACTTGCACTGCAAACTCATTGCAAATTATAGCAAAAACAGAGTACGAACACAACCCAGGATAGAACTCGCGACCTACCGGTTGGTAGCCTGACGTCTATACCACTCGGCCAGCTCGGCTGCGAGAGGAGAAGATAGATTTCGCTAATACATCGTTTGATTCGATTTGTATACGATTTATTTTAAACTATTTTCTTGATTTCATTAATTTTTTGAGTTGAGAATATGATTTGAAGTCAATGAGAGAGCGATTTTCGCTAATAACTACGTTTTACTAGTAGAATAAATTATGAAATTAGAGTTCAAAAGTAATTACTTTAAAATGGGACAAAATGCATAAGTTATTATTTTTCAACAAACATTGACTGTTTTTTCAGTTTAATTTTGTTTATAAATGTTAAAATTTCAACATTAAGAAAAAGGCGATATAGTTTTCTTTAAAGTATAAACTTTTAGTAAAAAGATGGAAAATGTTTCAAAATTTTTTTATAAAAAAGTGAGTTTTTTTACAAATTATCATTGATTTATTGAATTAATAAAAAGAAGGACGGTCTAGGAGATGCTATTAAAAATCGGATGGTTTTTTTTAAAACAGTGACAAAGATAATTATCTCTTTGTACTATCTTTGCATCAAGCTTGTTTTGCAAATTTGCATTGCAAAGGAGGTGACGCTATTTGTCACGGTGAACTTGCAGCAGACTTGCAATGCAAGGAATGTGGCGCTAGTTGTCACGGCGAATTTGCTACAAGTTCCCTTCAAATTTGACGCGTCAAATTTGCTATGACAAGCTAATATCAAGTCAAAATCAAACTTGCTGCAAACTTACGTGCTATCTGGGTTAGTGTCATGAACTTTCATATGAAATAAAAATCGGCGAAATCGACCCAGTGATTCGGATTGGAAGTCTTGTTCTTTGGTTTTGCCAATAACTTTAAATATATAGCTTTTAATTTCACCTGTTGTGTTGAAAGTGTTTTAGCATTTTTAACCTTCCCGCCGAGCGCAACTAATCTGCGAGATGAAGCACTCATATTTTTTTGCGCCTATGTATGGATTTCACCGAGAAAGGTGTGGGACCTCTAGTAGCTTCCTAACTCCCTACCACTCACAATGGGTGTCGTGGTTTTTCCTCTAGTGCTCTTTTGATTTAAGTGAGGGGCATGTTAATTTGGCAGATGAGTTGCGCCCAATTACGTCTTTATTTTTGATTTCCCAAATTTTTCTAAATATTTCTTTTTATAACTTGCAAAAGTTCGTATACCTGTGTTCCAGCCCCTAATTCAATTATATTCATCGTTATTTCCAATATATTGTTTCAAAAATGTCGAATTATTTCTGGCTCTCAACGACAACAGGTTCTATTCTCTATTCAGTCTCTATTAACAGGTTCTCGTTACATAGGTTTTTAAAATTTTTAACACGTTCTCTGATGAACTTGACATTTTTAATATGTCTCTAGGTGCTTTTAAGTCGAAATGTTTGCATCTTTTAAATACATGATATGTTTTATTTTGCCTTTCTACAACATTTTAGATTTTTATGCTATTTGATTTTCCGTGTTCTTATATATTCGACCAGTTTTTTGGCGCAGTGTTTGATTTATTTTTATCTTAAGTGTTGCATTTTTTTTTTTTTAATCTCAAGTGTGTATTTACGTTTTTAAACTTTTACACTCCTGGTGTGTTTTTTATTAGACTCGGTGTTTGCGTGTTTTGACTTTTGACCCTTACTTTTTGGAAATGAACTTTAAATTTAAAAAAAAAAATAATACGGCTTTTGGTGTCATAGTGTGTCTTAAAGTTTTGTGATTATGTGTTTTCGTTTTTAATTATATATACGTTTTCATAAGTTTTATGATTTTACGTATTCTCTGTGGTCTACTTTTTGCTTTCTAAGGCATATTATTTTTTTTTATTTACTCATTGTGACTTTTGTTCTTTGTGTGTTTTTCAGTACTCTGTAAATAGAGTTTTCTCTGTAGTGTGCTTTCCTTTAAATAAATAAATAACAACAATTGCCATTGCTAAGGAACCTTACCGGAAAACAAACGTCAACTTCCTCCTTCTCAATTCCTCGACATTTTGTTAGTTGAAATTGCAAGGAAATACAAAAAAGCTATTTAAAAACGGAAATATAGCTTCGTATGACCGAATAGTTCAGTTTGATAAGCTTTTCCTTAAACCTAAGCAAAAATTTAACTTTTAATCTCACAGACGAGTTGCGCCCAGTCGTGTTAGCATTTGTATTTAAAGGTTAAAGTGCGACATTTCCAGCATTGTAACAATTAATTCCTGCCATTTTAGCCAATGCACCTATCTATAAAGCACAATCTGTGTGAAAAGACCTGGTAATGACTCCTCATCGATGCTCCTAACTTCCGTACCAAAACTCTTACAACCTACTAATCTGTCGACACCTCAAGTACGAGTTTTTTTCTTCCTTTTTCGTTTTTTATTGGCGGAGACAAAGCACGTGTCCCGAAGACGCTGACCGGCTCATTGCCCGGCCCGTGAGTAATAACCGGTGGCGCAGCGGCAATTCATCAGCCGCTCGAAGCAAAAAGCCGGTTATTGATTCCCCTCGAAAGAAACAAAGAGGAAGTCTTTCAACCCCATCGGGGTAAAAATACCCCGCATTGTAATTTCCTCGTCGCGGTCAATGAGAACCCAATCGGAAAACGGCGGGCCGCAGTGTGAAAGGATCGCATTAAATTTATGGGCCGCTAGGAGGGGTCTATTACGTTGCACCATCTGCGTTGCGTCAAACAGGTAGGAACCACATTGTTCGTCTTGAAATAAAGGACTTCAGTCATCTCTTTGAACTTGAATAACATTGTTTGGAGAACTTTAATCGGGATTGATTTACGCAGGGGTGGCGCCAGAGGGGGGACCGGGGGGCCAGGGCCTCCCCCCCCCCCCCGGCGGGGAAAAATTTTGTATTCGGGCGGGGGAAAATTTTGTATCCCGTCGGGGGAAAATTTTGTACGGGGTATTCAACTGTAGTTGATAAATAATAATCTGGCGAAAATTTGAGACCAATTTCATTACGCTCGCCCCCCCCCTGTCGGGGAGATCGTGCCCCCTGCCTGGCAAATCGGCCCCCCGTCGGGCAAACTATAGCGCCATTCCTGAATTTACGAAGTTCGGTTATATTGACATTGTGACATCTTGGCTATACAGCTTGGGGTTGTGGTATTGAACTTATCCTAGTTTTCTTTACAAAAAGACGAAAACGGATTATCTGTTCATTTTTAATTTAGTTAAAATCTCTTGGTTAGAATAACACCAGATATATTAACATTTAGATATGCGCATTCTTTTATTTACAAAGCTGCTCAAGGCTGTCATTTTTCCCGTTCTCTCTAGCAATCTTTTTCCGGCGTCGACCTTCTTCTGCTCCGGACCTTACGTCAGCTATCCACCCTCCCACATCTTTATTAATAGCCTTGCCCGGGGGAGGGGGGGGGAGTGTTTTCTGGTCAACTGTCCGGAGACGTCACAACATCCTGTTTTTGAAGCCAAGCGAGACCTGTTTGAGGACGGCGTTTATTTGAAAAGTGGCGATAAAGATGACAGTAACACCTGATCCAACATCTCACTCTCGAACTTTTTACACCTTATCCACTCTAGAACGTTGCACCCTCGTTGGCAGATTTAACCTCGACCAGGTCTGCATGGAATCGTGTCTCGAACCCGTGTCCCTCCCATCCAAAAATAGACTACACCACCGGTTCCCAACCTTTTTGGTTATGCGACCCACCTGTTGTGTAAAAAATATTTTGAGGCCCAACTAACTAAATATTCAAACAAAAAATAATACGTGTATATGTTATGCACGCATATATGTCAGTAATTAGTTGAATTTACTGTAAAAGTGTTAAAAATGTATTGTTTATAAATGAAAAAAAACTTTATTGTTATTACTTAGCTGTCACAATGTAAGAAAAATAAAAAATAAAGAGGTAAAGATTCGAAATAAAAAACAAACCAACTCAGTGGGTTTTTTCACACTGTTTGTTGCCCGTGAGAGATCCAATATCTGGATTAGAATTTGACAGTTTTAGCTTCAAGTCACTTTCTACATTCAGTTTGTTTCTGTGCTTATGTTTCAAAAACACTAAAGTCGTGAAAGCACGTCCATGCAGATATGTGGCCGATAATCACATGAAATGTCTCGGACCAAATTTTGCAATTGCTGGTGACTGTTGCCGATCATTTATCCAGAACGGGGCCAATGATATTGTTCTAAAAAACGATTTTATATTCGTCGCATGATAGTTAAATTAACGAGTCTTCTTCATTTGAAAGTATTTTCACTTTCTTTACCTCTGACTTTGACTCGTGACTAGTGTTCCGCGGCCCACCAATAAGCTATCCACGGCCCACAGGTTTGGAACCGCTGGACTACACCATCAAGCTACCTTCGCCTCTCTGTTTGAGCCAAAGGATGTTTAAAACGAGAACAAGTTATACATTTAAAACAAGGACAAGTTATACCAAGGACAAGTT